>JANAVB010015198.1:0-25218 GCA_029216955.1 Iris pallida | reverse complement strand
AGTGCATATTCGTAATTTGATTTGAAAATGTTATGGTCTTGAATTTAGAGTAGGTCTGATATTTATTTGGATTATTGTATTGTGAATTATGCAGGTTCTATGTTGAATTACTAACGTGGATTGGACAGATTACTGTAACGTGAATTATGCAGTTTATTGGACTTGGAATGAAGTATACTTAATTTGATTATGATTTTCTGGTTGAAGCGTTTATTTGGTTGGCAGTTGGCCTTGATAGATGATATTGATATTTTGGTGTATTCCTTTGATTTGCAGATGCCCATCACAGATTTCGTGAGTCCTGAGTGCATTGCTAGGGTTTAAAGGTGGCCACATTACGGATGCATTCCTGGGATCACTGAAACTTTATTTGATTGTAATGTGTTTTGCTTTCTGTAAAAAATCATTACATCGATGCCATCAGTATGAATTCGATGCCAGTGCATGTTCATCCCTTGTTATTGCTGAAGCAAAATTGTAATCATGCCTGTTCATCCCTTGTTATTGCGGAAACATAATTGTAATCCTGCATGTTCATCCTTTGTTATTGCCATCAGTACATCGATGCCATCAGTATGAAGTCGATGCCAGTGTAAGGCATAATGTAATGTAAGAAAAATTCTCTTTGATAGTAGGTTAATTATATTCAAACATTCGCAAGAAATTTTGTTCAGCCATACAGTGGAAGCCTGATAAAATGATATTCAGATTATCTTGAAAATGATTTAATATAAAATAAATGTACTATGGTAAATGATATTAAAAATACTGTAAATATTTGGTGAAAAAAATATGAGATACTTGAACATTTCCAGTCCTAAATGTACCATACTTTGTTAAAAGCACAGAGAGTGTCCGTTCTCCGTTTTCAAAGAACGGAGAATAGCCATTCTCCATGTTAAAGTAACGGAGAATGGCCATTCTCCTTGAGCATGGCCATTCTCCGTGTTAAAAACAAAGAGAACAGCCATTCTCCGTCCATTCGCCGTGTAGAAAGCAAGGAGAATGGCCATTCTCCGTACAATCGCCGTGTTAAAAGCAAAGAGAATGGCCATTCTCCGTCCATTCGCCGTGTTAAAAGCAAAGAGAATGGCCATTCTCCGTGTTAAAAGCAAAGAGAATGGCCGTTCACCGTCCAAATAAAATATTCTCTTCGAAAATATTATCATTAGAAAAGTAAAAAAAATTCGTCCGATCAATACAGATTTTTTTTAAAAATATGTGACAAGATGATCCGCCCGACCTCAGAAGCAGGTTTTCCTCAGTTCACAACCACCACCGTGACATGTAGCTTTATTAACAAAATATTAAATTATTAGATAAAAAATAAGATTTCTGACAATGGCATGGACAGTAAAATTAGAGCGGCGTCGCTAATACTTCTTGTTCGAGGAGGTTTCGACTAAGTCCGACGGGAAGCGAACCGATTCTTCACGGCGCAGCTGGTACTCCTCGTTGTTCTAGGAGGGCTCGATGACGTTCGACGCAATCCGGACCGATTTTTATTTCCATCTTCATCTCTGTTTCTCTTTCCACCACAACCACCAACACCACCACCACGACGGCCTGTAACCAAAAAAAATATAATACGAAATATTAAATTGGATGGACTTTTGAGAGAGTAAATATGAATTAATTTAGGGTGTTCATTGAAAAAATTAAAGTGAAGAATGACCTGCTAAAGCAAGTTACCAAGAGGTCAAAAGTCTAAATCAGCATTAAATGATGTTTCTACACTATTATTCAATCCGAACCATTGGATCAACATCCAACGGTCCAGATTTCGGATGTATCGATACATCCATTTCCAGCGGATGTATTGTAGAACGACCCTATATATATATATATATATATATATATATATATATATATATATATATATATATATATTCATACAAGAAATACATATATATATACACAATATTGTATATACATGGATTCATTTCAACAAGACTTATGAAATTAATTCCTACATTAAATTACACATAAACACACATAAAATGGAACACCCCTATTAATCACACATTCACATACTAGCACATTTATACACATTTGCATATTTATCCATAGAAGAATATATTTTTATATATACCTATGCATAATAAATTGAAGAAGGAGGAGTGGAGGAGCTCACTATGGAGTGATGTTGATGTTGAAGGGGGTGGTGGTGCTCCGGCCAAGGGGGGGTGCTGTGGCCGGCCATGGTGGTGGGGTGGTCGGCAAAGTGGAGTGAGGGAGTGGTGGTTGTAAAGGAGTTGATGATGGAGAAGGAGAAGTGGGGTGCTCTCGGTTTTGAAGGGGGTGGTGGTTGTGTGAAGAAGTGTGTTTGGGAGAGAGAGATAATGATGAGAGGAGAGAGAGTGGACCGAAAGGGAGAGGGGGGAGTGCTTGGCTGTCGGGTAGGGGGATGTTGTAGGAGTGGGAGAGAGAGAGATATATGGTGATGGTGAGTGTTTTAGAATTAAAGAAGAGAGAGAAAAGAGTGATGGTGGTGATTGTGTATGTATTAAATATAGGAAAAGAGTTAGAGAGAGGAGAGAGAACGTAGGAAATGAGGGGGGAGTGTGTTGTTCGGCTGGTTATGGGGGAAGGTGTTTAGGAGAGAGAAAAGAGAGAGAGAGAGAGTAACGATAGTAATGGTGATAGTGATGGGAGTGTGTTTTAAATATAGGGTGATAGTGATGTTTGGGTGTTTGGTGTTTTGTAGAATTACTTTATTGGTGTTGTGTGTTTGGGTATGGATGATGGATGTTGTCATGGCATTTGGTGTTGGGTCAACTTGAGTCGGGTCGGGTCACAATTGGATCTAATTGGGTCCAGGTAATTAAGTGACTTAAATTAGTCGATGATAATCCTTGATAAATAAATAGTACACGGGGACTAAATTGGATGGGACACAAGTGGTACGTGTGTAGTAGGCTCAAAATGGTCCGTGTCCATATCTTGGGTCGACCAGTTTGGGTCAAACTGGCGTCTCCAATACAAGTTGGAATTAAATATGACTCGGTAGAGTAATTCGAGATTGGGTCAATTGTCCGAAAAATTGTGCGATAAAAATGAAACACAAGAGAGTGTGTCTGAGTGGGACACGAAGGTCATGGACGGAGAGTGTCTCGAGTAGATCACGCATGATAAGTTGGATTGGAGAAAATGATTAGTCTTGTGCTTCTAAATTGAAAGTCACGATAACGTGTCAATAATGATCAAAAATAAAAGTGGGAATTTAATAATAATTCAAATGGCCTAATTTGACCCGAAAGTTCTGCGATGCAAATAGAGCACAAGGGAACAAGTTTGGGTGGGACATGATATATCAACAGGAAGATAAATTTGTCTAGAACAAAAATCATAAAGAGCGTTTCGAGGGGATGACATCTCTGGCGCTCCAAAAATTAAAGTCACGAATAATATATTTAATTATCAAGACTAATTATAATAAAAATATTTATCGAAAATAACTCATTTAAAAATTTAAAATAATCCTAAAAATCCAGAGGGCTTACAATCTATCCACCTTACAGAATTTCGTCCTCGAAATTAGACACATCATATATAACAGCACATGAATATACTAATTAAATAATCAATGTAAAACATACCCCTTTCTGGCAGAACTGGTGTCGAGACTAACTGCTGATCCATGTCCCGACGCCATGGACATCTCCTAACATGATGTTGCTTCGATCCACACTTCAAGCACAACCGTAACCTTTTTCTGCACTCCTTTCGAATGTGCCCCTTCTTGCTGCAAAAGTGACAAATCTTAAACTCCTTCGCCTGGCACGGAACGACTCTCTGCTGGATGTGTTCTCTTGAATGCCTGATCGGTCCTCCATGTTGTCCTCCAGCTAGTGCGTCAGTGGTAGCAGGGTACCTATGAATCAATGGATCTTGGCCGATGGCCTCCTGGACTCTGTCTTCTTCTAACGTCTCCACATACGAGTTCCTTGCCTGAGTGCGTCTGAACTCTGCATCATGCTCGCCTACAGTCATATTCCTTTGGGGAGTTGGTGCAGGCTGCGGTGCAGGTATCCTCTCTAGGATCGTCGTCATACTCTGCATCAAAGCTTCAATCTGTTGCCACTGTGCTTGCATCATCGTCTGAAAGAACTGGAATATCTCCTGCTGGGCCATCTGGGGAGCAAGTGGCTCGCACGGCACCTGAGGTAGAAGAGAAGGCGGAGGAGGCAAAGGAATCTCCTGCTGTATCGGTGCTGGTGAAGTTTGACCCTCTTGGTGAGTTGGTGCAGTTTGCGGTACAGGTTCCACGTGAATCGGTGGAGTCGTCAGGAAGGTTGTAACATGTCCCAGAATATGGTCTGCTGATGGAGCTGGAGTCCTGTCGTCACTGGGCTCGATGTCAGATGCTGAGGCAACGCCATATGTCGCGCGTCCACTACGTAAATTCATCTCCCTGAAAGAGACAAAATTCTATTACAAAAGGGACAGAAGGAAGCAGGATACAAAAAAATCAACAATTGAATACGATTCGGGGTTCAAAGGCAATAATCACAAGTGGATGAGATCCTAACACTGCTAATCCTAATCGCAGGCTCGAGTCGGCACAGTAATGTAACCGAAACGATAAACGAGACCTGCATGGGCCACCACTAAAACTATGTCACACCCCGCTCCTAAAACATATGGGATTAGGACATAACCTGGCCAGCTGATACGACCTAGAGTGAGCTGCCCAATTTAATGGACTCACTTAGGCGTACTACGCTATAAAAATAACTATACTGCACAGGCAAGTGGTAACATCTAGATCTCATCCACAGGAACAAAGAAAGTAATGCTGAAATATAAAACTGGAAATAACATGGAGTTTGAAATAAATACAACTGAATAGTCTGGTGGGTACAAGCCCACGGAGTACAACACTGAATGAAAAATACTGAAAGCAGAAAGATAACTAGTCATGAGCATCGACTAACTAGATAATGATGCTCATAACCTAAACAACACCATACCCTGTGTCAAGGAAACTCCTCAGGAAGAACCTCGTCGTCTACTACAGCAAGTCCTGTCTCAAGTCCCAGTTCGTACCCAGTCAACTGCAAATGCTCGTCTAAATCTGGAAAGCAACCAGGTCCTCAGGGGACAGCAAGATACAGAGGAAACATGCCATAAAGTAAATACTGAATAACTGAAAAGGGTGAACTAACCAGCTAAGTGAATGCGCTTTGAAGACAACCCTAGTACGTATGGGTAGGTAATAAGGCTTTGGCGTCGAAGCACGGGCCGACGTCGGATCACGAGCCGAGGTCCCACTCATCCGGGCAACACGGAGCCTACAAGGGCCCTTACTGAATGTTGGTTGTCCCATACGCCTATTAATTGTCTTCCCCAGCCCCTCGAAAATGTACAAGTCATATCCACCACTTGAACATTCTGACTCTAAATGCAAGGTCCCAATAACTAGACACAACCTAACCATTCTATGTACCAGGACACGAACCCTTGCATCGATGATCAGTCGAATGCGCAAGCCCGTGCCATGGTATGAACTCTCTCAGTGCCGTGTCGTAACACGTGTCAGGGTCATGGGAATCATGACTATGATTCCACAACTTAAGGAAGGTCACATAAGACTAAGTCAAGTACATGAAACTCGATGACAATACCGTCATCGATTGTATCCGAGGTATCACTCGGACACACAACTACGTCACTCTACCAAGTGCACAATATAAGTATGAATGAATAAACCAGTAATACAAGGCAAGGTATACTTGCCTGAAACTCCGGGAGTCGCAAGCGAAGATCCGGGCTCCCCAATCAAGATCGTATCGTCTGGGGTACCTACAAATACAACAACCACGATTTACGATAAGTTAAACAAATATTCATGATTTACATTTCCATTCACACACAAAGTTGTGCATACATATATACGTATACACATATATACACATACACAAAAATATATATATAAAGTATATATACGAAAACGTTATATACTTTGTGTAAAAAAAATATATATAAAGTATATATACGAAAACGTTATATATATAAAAATGTACATACGGAATTGTATACAAGGATATATAAAAGTATACATACAGAACGGATATAAAGGAAATTATATATATATATATGAAATATATATACGAGAATATATATATATATATGAGTTATATCTACGAAAATGTAAATAGGAAATATTCAAGAGTTATATACAAGGGGATGTAATATATATACGTATATACGAAAATATATATGTATTTACGGGAATATATATATGTAGAGAGTATATATTTATATATATATTGATACACTTATACTTGTAGGAGTATATATTTATATATATATATATATATATATATATATATATATATATATATATATATATATATATATATATATATATATATATGTATATATATATATATATATATATATATATGTATATTCGTACAAGAAATACATATATATATATACACAATATTGTATATACATGGATTCATTTCAACAAGACTTATGAAATTAATTCCTACATTAAATTACACATAAACCCACATAAAATGGAACACCCCTATTAATCACACATTCACAAACTAGCACATTTATACACATTTGCATATTTATCCATAGAAGAATATATTTTTATATATACCTATGCATAATAAAATGAAGAATGAGGAGTGGAGGAGCTCACTATGGAGTGATGTTGATGTTGAAGGGGGTGGTGGTGCTCCGGCCAAGGGGGGGTGCTGTGGCCGGCCATGGTGGTGGGGTGGTCGGCCAAGTGGAGTGAGGGAGTGGTGGTTGTAAAGGAGTTGATGATGGAGAAGGAGAAGTGGGGTGCTCTCGATTTTGGAGGGGGTGGTGGTTGTGTGAAGAAGTGTGTTTGGGAGAGAGAGATAATGATGAGAGGAGAGAGAGTGGACCGAAAGGGAGAGGGGGGAGTGCTTGGCTGTCGGGTAGGGGGAGGTTGTAGGAGTGGGAGAGAGAGATATGGTGATGGTTAGTGTTTTAGAATTAAAGAAGAGAGAGAAAAGAGTGATGGTGGTGATTGTGTGTGTATTAAATATAGGGAAAGAGTTAGAGAGAGGAGAGAGAACGTAAGAAATGAGGGGGGAGTGTGTTGTTCGGCTGGTTATGGGGGGAGGTGTTTAGGAGAGAGAAAAGAGAGAGAGAGAGATAGAGTAATGATAGTAATGGTGATAGTGATGGGAGTGTGTTTTAAATATAGGGTGATAGTGATGTTTGGGTGTTTGGTGTTTTATAGAATTACATTATTGGTGTTGTGTGTTTGGGTATGGATGATGGATGTTGTCATGGCATTTGGTGTTGGGTCTACTTGAGTCGGGTCGGGTCACAATTGGATCTAATTAGATCCCGGTAATTAAATGACTTAAATTAGTCGATAATAATCCTTGATAAATAAATTGTACACGGGGACTAAATTGGATGGGACACAAGTGGTACGTGTGTAGTAGGCTCAAAATGGTCCGTGTCCATATCTTGGGTCGACCAGTTTGGGTCAAATTGGCGTCTCCAATACAAGTTGGAATTAAATGTGACTCGGTGGGGTAATTCGAGATTGGGTCAATTGTCCGAAAAATTGTACGATAAAATGAAGCACAAGAGAGTGTGTCTGAGTGGGACACAAAGGTCATGGACGGAGAATGTCTCGAGTAGATCACGCATGATAAGTTGGATTGGAGAAAATGACTAGTCTTGTGCTTCTAAATTGAAAGTCATGATAACGTGTCGATAATGATCAAAAATAAAAGTGGGAATTTAATAATAATTCAAACGGCCTAATTTGACCCGAAAGTTCTGCGATGCAAATAGAGCACAAGGGAACAAGTTTGGGTGGGACATGATATATCAACAGGAAGATAAATTTGTCTAGAACAAAAATCATAAAGAGCGTTTTGAGGGGATGACATCTCTGGCGCTCCAAAAATTAAAGTCACGAATAATATATTTAATTATCAAGACTAATTATAATAAAAATATTTATCGAAAATAACTCATTTAAAAATTTAAAATAATCCTAAAAATCCAGAGGGCTTACAAAAGTATAACATACTACAGCCAGGGAACGTCGCTAAGTAAACTATACTATATCTGAAAAAAAAAAGTAAACCATACTACATCTGAAAACGTCGCTTATTAACGTCGCTAAAACAAAAGTAAACCATACTACATCTGAAAAAAATAAAAGTAAACCATACTACATTTGAAAATTAAACATATTCAATCCTCTTCTGAAAATTCATCTTGTTCCTCTTCCTCTTCCTCTTCCTCTTCCTCTTTCTCTTCCTCTTCCTCTTCACTTCTATCAACTTCCTCTTCCTTTTCTGATACTTTTACCTCTTCTAATTGATGAAACATGTTATGAGGAACTTCCGTTGAGTCCACATCGATAATATTTGTAATAAGAGGTAGTTCGTCTTCCTGATAAGCTATCTCGTCGACATCGAAGGTATTCCGAGCTTTAGTCTTACAGACTGCCCACCAATCTGATCTCCCGGCTCCTCGTTTTGGATATCTGGTAAAGTAAACTAGCTGAGCATGGCTTGCTAGAACAAACGGCTCATAAGCTTGATATCGACGGCAATAATTTATGTCAACAAGACCATGTTTGTCAACTCTCCAACCTCGACCCTGGATCGGATCGAACCAGTCACATCTGAACAAGACGATCTTACAAGGTTCTATAGCATAATTGTATGTCAGTTCCACAATCTCCCGTAAGACGCCAAAGAAGTCATTGCCTGGGTCGACGTCTTTGTAGTTTGAAGATTTTATGCACAAACAGCTATTCTTCGTAGAATCCAAATCCAAGAAGTCGTCTCTTATTCGAGCATTTGTTGACTTGAACCTAAAATCATTTACGCAGTAACTTGGCCAGGTCTTCACTTGATAAATTGGCCCCTTGGCTAGAGTTTTAATATACTCATTCTCAAGGATTGCCTCCGGACGATCAACCTATATACCATATAAACGATGCTAACTTAATTATTAGAGCGGTAGAAGTCTTTCGGTAACTTGGCACCCTCCGACAAGATATCGGTAATCAACTCAAGCACTCTATTGTAGCATTCTTGCGACATGTTAAAGTCAGACTTTATGCTCAAGAGCCGAGTGATCACCTCTAACGGTGAATGGTCCTCATAGCCAGGGTATAAATAAGTCCTTGCATTCTCCAGCAACTCCATGAACTTCGCGGCATCGGCATTCGGTGCCTTCTCAGCTGCGTCACGATTGTATGGATCGAAACTAGGCCCCGCAGCGTCGAAGACCATATTCACGTACTCGTTGTCGACACCAGTTCGGTTGTGGACATTCATATAAGGCTCCACAAAAGGCTCTACATAAGGCTCCACATAAGGCTCCGCTTGCAATGCTAAAGGTACAAGCTCTCCATGTGCGGTCCATTGGTAGTAATTTGGAAGGAAACCCTTTGTGTATAAGTGATACGTCACATCCAATTCTGGTTGAAACTTCATGTTTCGACATTTTGCACACGGGCACTTAATGTCTATGCCGTCCATGAATTGAGGAAACGCCTTCGCGAATTGGAGGAATTGTTCTACTCTGACGATGTATTCATCTCGCACACCGCACCTGTCATCTCGAATGCGGTTGTACATCCACGAACGGTCTAGCAGATACATGGATATAGCCATTTTTAGATATCTGCAAATATGAATAAACTTTAAAACTAAAACAAATATACTACATACTACATACTACGGCCGTGACTTGGGACCATTCCTATGAGTCGGGACCATTCCTACTACATACTACATACTAAAGCAAATAAACTTCAAAACTTAAACGAATATACTACAAACTAAAACGAATATACTACATACTACGGCCGTAACTCGGGACCATTCCTATGAGTATCGGGATCAAGGAAACTATGTGTTACAAACATCGGCACTATTGGTACTATCGTGTCACAAATTAACCAACCCAACAAAACTATGTGCTACAAATATCGGCACTATCGGTACGTGGTTTCGAATCGGAGTATCACATTTTTCGGCGTCGGAAAATAAATAACTATTACTAAATTATCAGATTTTTCGGCACTATCGGTGCCCCTGACCCAGCCCCCCCGCACCCCTCCCCCCCTACACCACCCCTAACCCTAACCCTATCCCTAACCCCTCCCCCACCAGCCCCCCAACCCCTACACCACCCCTAACCCTAACCCGAACCCTATCCCCAACCCTTCCCCTACCATCCCCCCTCTCCTCCGAAGCCCTCCCGCCCTCACCCCCCAGCCGCCCTCACCCCCCCTCCGCCCATCCTCCGTAACCCGAACCCTAACCCTCCCCTTCCCCCAGTCCCCCCTCCTCACCCCCAGCCGCCCTCATCCCCCTGCCCCACCCCCCCCAGCCACCACTACTAAAATCTGTCAATTCAGCGACGCGTAAAGACGTCGCTAAAAAGGATAATTACGTCGCTAATTACTATTAGCGACGTCATTAGCGACGTTTTCAAGTAGTCGGGATTAACCTAGTCGCTAAACAAGGAAACGTCGCCATACGTCGCTATTGCGACGAGCTTTAGCGACGTGTCAACGTCGCTAATATAGCGACTGCCAGCGACATAAAACGTCATAATATACCGACGTAAACTAGCGACGTTGAGCGACTCTCTCTCGCATCGATGCTGACCTGGCATGAAAGCGATATGGCGACGTTCTGCAACTTTCCTACGTCGCTACGTTACCGACGTTTACCGACGATCAGCGACGATTTTACTTACAGTTAGCGACATAATTAGCGACGTTTATTTCGTCGCTGACCGTCGGTAATCGTCGCTGAACGTCGCTAATATTAAAAAAATAAAAAAAATACAGCATTTGCAGCATTCCCTGCAGCATTTCCTGCAGCATTTGCAGCATCCCCCACACCATTTGTTACAGCAACAACGGTGTGTATCACGAACACAGCATCAAACAACACAGATACACACAATTACGAACACGTTTGAAATACAATCTCATCAATCAACACAGATATATGAAAATTTGTAACAACAATGTCCAACATAATGGTCCACAACTTAACTGCCAAGTATGGGAAGGAATGGCTCAGAACACAACCCAAAATTCATTCTAGCATACATTAGTGTGAATCATCTATGTTCTGTACATATGGTGTAGTATATGTTCTTATCGTATGTAGTATCTGAAGAATGTAACAGAATCAAGATGAACTCACATAATGTAATACTAAGACGTCATCTACTACTATATAAGATATAGTGATAGGTTGTCGTATCATCATTGTCGAAGTCGGAGAACAGTCAACTTTATCTACGGCTACATAGTTTCTGCCTCGCCAGTCGAATGGCTGCAGGGACTATGTCTTGATCACCATGTCGTACCGTAGATTAATGCAAATGGTGCTGGAGCCAAAGTACAGAAACCAAAATATGATATCCACCTCAAGTGTAGAGTCGGAGGAGAAGATCTTTTCCACCCTCTCCCTCCCTCACGCTATCAACGTCACAACTTTTCCACCTCAAGTTCTGATCAAGTATTTTCCTTCTCCTCTCCTCCACCATAGCTCTGAACCTATCTGCTCCTCCCTACTTCCCTTCTTCTTATGATATCCAACTTCTCGGAGTCATCGGAGAAGGAGTCGAATGAGTCGGCGGTGACAATGTAGGCACCGAGAAGTCGGATAGCGTCACAGATGAGGAGGCTCGAGTATGACCCGCGTCAGAGGAGGAGAGGAAACCAATAGCGCGGCGACGAGTGCGAGTCAGAGCTCCGGGCCGGCAAAGAGGACCCGTTCCCATTTCGACTCTGCGGCCAGCGAGACGTTGAAGAAGCCGGGCACGCTGAGCAGCCCGTTATACCTTGATGAGGACGATCCGGAAGACAATGCTGATTTAGTTTTGCCTTCTCCTCTCCTCCACCATGGCTATGGACCCATTTGCTCCTCCCTACTTCCCTTCTTCTTATTTGACTCTCTCAGCCACATATGATATCCAGCTCAAGTGCAGAGTCGGAGGAGAAGAAGTGGACATGAAGAAGAGGGGGAAGCAGCACAGCCGGCGGCATGACCCGGAGGAAGTACAGAGGTTTTCTTCAATATACGTAGGAGAACTATAAGGATATATCTTTTCACAACATATCACCTTGTCAAAGATCCTTAATGTGACAACCATGTTACCACGGTGTCGGAAAACTAACATGTCATAATTTTATAAGCCGTGTGTTTTGACATAATCCTCCAACCGGATTTCAGTTCTATGTAATAATGCAAGATTACGACATAGGAGGAAAGAGTTGGAAGGATTATGTAAAAATACACGGCTTAGAAAATTATGACATGTTAGTCTTCTGACATCGCGGTAACATGGTTGTCACATTAAGGGTCTTTGACAAGATGACATACTGTGAAAAGATAGATCCTTATAGTTCTCATACGTATGTTGAAGAAAACCTCTGTACTTCCTCCGGGTCATGCCGCCGGCTGTGCTGCTTCCCCTCCTCTTCATGTCCACTTCTTCTTCTCCGACTCTACACTTGAGCTGGATATCATATGTGGCTGAGAGAGTCAAATAAGAAGAAGGGAAGTAGGGAGGAGCAGATGGGTCCATAGCCATGGTGGAGGAGAGGAGAAGGCAAAACTGAATCAACATTGTCTTCCGGATCGTCCTCATCAAGGTATAACGGGCTGCTCAGCGTGCCCAGCTTCTTCAACTTCTCGCTGGCTGAAGAGTCGAAATGGGAACGGGTCCTCTTTGCCGGTCCGGAGCTCTGACTCGCACTCGTCGCCGCGCTACTGGTTTCCTCTCCTCCTCTGACGCGGGTCATAAGAAAAGAAATTTCGTACCTCTTCTTCACATAAACATCATTGTCGTCTTGTACTCAAGCCTCCTTATCTGTGACGCTATTCGACTTCTCGGTGCCATGGATAGCGTTACAGATGAGGAGGCTCGAGTACAAGGCGGCAATGATGTTTATGTGAAGAAGAGGTACGAAATTTCTTTTCTTATGACCCGCGTCAGAGGAGGAGAAGAAACCAGTAGCGCGGCGACGAGTGCGAGTCAGAGCTCCGGGCCGGCAAAGAGGACCCGTTCCCATTTTGACTCTGCAGCCAGCGAGAAGTTGAAGAAGCTGGGCATGCTGAGCAGCCCGTTATGCCTTGATGAGGACGATCCGGAAGACAATGCTGGTTCAGTTTTGCCTTCCTTGGATGATATTGATTCTGTAGATCCGTGTATAAAAGAGGAAGAGATTGGGAGTAAAGTGGACCCGGAGGGAAATGAGAGATTGGAAGCTGGGTCAATATCCAAGAAGCGAAAGAGAGTCGAGGATTCTGATAGGTTGTCGTATCATCTTTGTCGAGGGATGATGGTCAAAGGATAGTCAACTTTATCTACGACTATATAGTTTCTGCCTCGCCAGTCGAATGGCTGCAGGGACTATGTTCTGATCACCATGTCGTACCGTAGATTAATGCAAATGGAGCTGAAGCCAAAATACAGAAACAAAAATACAAAATACAGAAACCAAAATACAAAATACAGAAACCAAAATACAAAATACAGAAACCAAAATACAAAATACAGAAACCAAAATACAAAATACAGAAACCAAAATACAAAATATAGAATCCAAAATAGGACCCTCTGTGAGAACGGATGGCTCAGAACACAACCCAACCGGAGAGGATATTCTGAGAGATCTATCTGAGAGGGACATATACTCTGAGAGATCACCTTTACAAAAATTATATCAGTAGTAGGATCGAGTGTTGGAGGAGATATTATCAAAGTATACGTCCTACTCAGATGGGTCTCTCACCGTTACTATTTTTTCCTGACAGCATGGATGTGCTCCGTCCACAGATTCTTGCTCCGAGCCAAAACTTTGTCCCGGAGCTCAAGTGGACATCCTTTGTGTAGACCTCGAGTGAGATGTTCCTGACAGCATGGTGGTCTCCTTTGTTAAAGTTTCTGTGCTCGTCCCACAATCAATGTGGGATGAGCACGGATACTTTAACAAAGGAGGCCACCATGCTGTCAGGAACCTCTCACTCGAGTTCTACACCAAAGATGTCCACTTGATCTCCGGGACAAAGTTTTGGCTTGGATCAAGAATCTGTGGACGGAGCACATCCACCATGCTGTCAGGAAAAAATAGTAACGGTGAGAGACCAATCTGAGTAGGACGTATACTTTGATAATATCTCCTCCAATACTCGATCCCACTACTGATATAATTCTTGTAAAGGTGATCTCTCAGAGTATACGTCCCTCTCAGATGGATCTCTCAGAGTATCCTCTCCGGTTGGGTTGTCGTATCATCATTGCCGAAAGATGAGGGTCGGAGGACAGTCGACTTTATCTACGGATACATAGTTTCTGCCTCGCCAGTCGAATGGCTGCAGGAACTATGTCCTGATCACCATGTCGTAGTCCAATATAATCTAGAGATTGACACAGTTCTAATTCATATATGTAGTCCAATACAAATAGTCTAATACAAAAATAACCCAATACCAATAGTCCAATACAAATAAGTACTAATAGCTAATGAGAACCACGCTGCTCACGCAAACGCTCAGTGATACGTTCACGCATCCACCTCGAAAAAGCTAGATTTTTGGTGCGAGGAGAGATGTCGTCCCTTGCAAGGACTGCATGAAGAGAACACTCGGTCTCACTAGCTACCGGTGCTGGATGAATAGAACTCCCGGTCTCACTAGCAACCGGTGCCACTTCCTCCTTAACTGTAGGAGGAGCCACCTCAGCATTCACTATTTCCCTCAAACGATGTGCCGCTCCTCGGGTCATGGGTGCCATCTGGTAAGCAAGCTAATATAATTGTAACATAAGCAAGCTAACTAAAGGAACCATCATGTAATTTGAGTACATTTTCGAAAGCAGATAAAGTACAATAAATTCATTTTTTTGCCAAGTAGCAGAACGGATGGCTCAGAACACAACCCTAAAATTCATTCTAGGGATGAGGGTCGGAGGACAGTCAACTTTATCTACGGCTACATAGTTTTCTGCCTCGCCAGTCGAATGGCTGCAGGGACTATGTCCTGATCACGATGTCATACCGTAGATTTAGGATTTAAAATATGGTATTGAACAGAAAGTCTAATTATCCCATATTTTAGTAATGTCTGTGAGCTAAATCATACTCAACTATTGAAAATACTTAGGAGAAAACTCATTCACAGGATTAGTATATCCATCCTTCGTGACATAGCTGAAATTTTATAGGGCTCGATAATAATTATTAGTCAATTTATTCATCATTTCAAAACCCTGAAAATGCCCAAAAAAACTCCCAGTATCAGTAAATAGGGCTCGAACCCTAAATTAGAATTCGAATCCACCCAAAATATCAAATTGACAGTTGATATGCCCAAAAAAATGAGTTTTTTCAGTATATAGGTGTCACACTGTGAATCTCGTGTCCACACAATAGGACACGACGTGTCCAAACCAACAAAATAGGTGTCACACGAACTAGAAGCGAGTCCACGCTCTCGTGTCCCTCGCAACGAGTCCACTGTCAGTCTTGTGTCCCCCGCAGCGAGTCCACGCTCTCGTGGACATCAAATTGACAGTTGATATGCCCAAAAAAAATGAGATTTTTCAGTATATAGGTGTCACACTATGAATCTCGTGTCCACACAGTGGGACACGACGTGTCCAAACCAACAAAATAGGTGTCCACGCTCTCGTCTCCCCCGCAACGAGCCCACTGTCAGTCTCGTGCCCCCCGCAGCGAGTCCACGCTCTCGTGGACACGAACTAGAAGCGAGAGAGAGAGAGAGCTTGAAGACGAGGAGAAAGTGGGGAGGAGCTACCAGAGGATGGAGGAGGAGGAGAAGGAGGAGCTACCTGAGGAAGGAGGAGGGAGATCGCCGGAGAAGCGCCGCGGAGGAGGAGGGAAATCGCCGGAGGAGCGTCGCGGAGGAGGAGCGCGCCCAAATTTGAGGGAAAAAATTTGTGAAATGATCGAAATGGAAACCCTCGCTGGCTATATGAAATGTTTAGCGACGTCCGCCTAGGACGTCGCTAAACGTCGCTGATATATAATAAATAGCGACGCAACTTAAAATGCGTCGCGAAACGTCACTATATCAGCGACGCGTACCGACGAACTTGCGATGCACTACCCCATTGAACAAAATGAAGACGCTAGACGTCGCTATTAGTCGCTGTTGGCGACAAACAGCGACGTCTTTTGTTGACGTCGCTAAAACCCCAAACATTAGCGACGAAATTTCACGGAGTCGCTAAATACGTCGCTGATTTGACTTATTTTGGTAGCGCACCCCCAACCATTTCTCACCCCCAACCACCCGCACCCCCCTGCCCCTCCCCCCGAGCCACCAACACCCCCCAACCACCAACAACAAATAGAGAGAGAGAGAGAGAGGGAGTCACCTACCAGAGGAGAGTCGCCGGAGAGAGTGAAGTCGCCGGAGAGAGTGAAGTCGCCGAAGAGAGTGAGAGCGAGAGCGAGAGCGCCGGAGGAAGAGAGTGAGAGAGTAAAATGATGGGAGGAAATGAATCGGGGGGAATTTAATTTAGTTAGAATTTTGCGACGTTATTATTAACATCGCTAAATAAGTCGCAATTAGCGACGTTGTAGCGACGTTTCACGACAACTAGCTCATGTAACTAATATACGTCATTGTCACGTCGCTATTTGCGTCGCTAGTAGCGACGGTTACCGACGTTTCAATTATACGTCGCTAATGTACACAATTTAGCGACATTTTGCTAACGTCGCTAAATTTATGTTGCCAATTAAGCAGATTTTAGTAGTGCAAGCTCCCAAGCAATGACACAACAAATTTGACAAAGTTATTTTATAATTTAGTTTGGTGCCAAACGAATATGACAAATGTTTGTTTCCTAAAAATACAAATAAAAGTTGTGTTTTCTTATGCTTGTATGTTGATGATATCCTTATTCTAGGATCTTCACTGGAACTGATAAATAACACTAAGAATTATTTATATAACCAGTTTGATATGAAAGACCTAGGCAAAGCCAACTTGATCCTAGAAATGCAAGTGTCCAAATGCAAAGAGGGCTATACTCTATCCTTAGCACACTCAATTGAGAAAATGCTAAGAAAGTTTGAGTATTTTGACAAAAAATATGTCCTTACACCTTATGACAGTAGTGTTGGTCTCAAGAAGAATGAAGGATCACCTATAGAACAACATAGAAATTCACAGATGATAGGGTCCCTTATGTACATAACAAATAGTACCAGACCCAATATTGCATTTTCTATTGGGAGACTAAGTAGATATACTATTAACCCAAACCAGTCACATTAGACTGCATTGGATAGAGTTTTTATATAGATATCCTAGGGGTACTCTAGATTATAAACTTCATTATACTAGACACCCCGATGTCATAGAAGGTTATTCAGATGCAAACTGGGTAACTGATTCACATGATGTGAAATTTACTACTGGATATATTTTTACTCTAGGAGGAGGTGCAATCTTCTGGAGATCATGTAAACAAACTATCTTTGCTAGAAGTACAATAGACTTTGAAATGATAGCTTTGGACACTACTTGTACAGAAGCTGAATGGCTTAGAAATCTGATTATGCATATACTTGTTTCTCATATTCTTGTTCCTACAATTTCTATCAATTGTGATAATAAATCTGTTATTGAACTAATAAAACATGATTCTGTGAATGCTAAGATGAACAGGCACCTGCAGCTGCGCTTCAAGTCAATAAAGAGCCTATTAAGCAAATATGTGGTTCTTGACTATATAAAGTCAGGAAAAGAACCTTACAGACCACTTGACGAAGGGTCTGTCTAGGACATTGTCCTAGAATCATCGAGGGGGATGGAGTTAAGCCCATAAGTTAGTCACCAACAGTGGCAACCAAACCGAGTCTGATTGGAGATCCCAAGAAGCCGGTTCAATGGGTAGAAACAAGCTGGACCAGGTGACTATTATGGAACACTGACCCTGAGATAAAATTCTCTTAAAATAAATGCCCAAGAGGCTGTACATGCGTACATGGATATCCCATCCCTATGGTGACAGTGTTCCGATGTGATATGGTTAGGGTGAGTTTAAACTCTTAATAAGTCCAAGGCCAACCAAACGCGCCACCCGATAGACCCAAGAACCTCTAGCGTACTATATGCTATTTTCTGAATCTGGTATAAGAAGTCCGATTCAAGGCATAGTCCATCAAGCACTTCTTCAGACAAATACAATAGTCACTAAGCGAGATTCAAGGTGGTAGTCCATCTCATCTATGTATAGTATATCTTGTCCAGAAATTCTCTATCTATTCTTATTCCTTTGTTGTCTCTATGTTTTTCGGAACTTGACTTGGGGGGGGGGGGGATTGTTGCATGTTACGTACATACAAAAGTCAAGTCCTCTAAACAAAAACCAAGTCCTTCTTACATATTCTTTTGGCTTTTAATGGTCGAGAATGGTTCTCTCCATGAGATTCTCTTGGCTTGTATGTTGGAGCCTATTATTAGCATTTAGAAATGCTATATAAAGACCTAACTTCTATTGAAAAGTGACAACTCCACACACACTCTCTCTCTCTCTCTCTCTCTCTCTCTCTCTCTCTCTCTCTCTCCTTTTAATTCAAAAGCAATCGATCTTCTTAAGTTTTTTGTTGTTTTTTGGACAATGCTAAGTTCGGGTCACTCTTTCCAAGTTGTGTGCGACGAGGAGATACCGATAGAGCGGGGGTTTCACCACTAGAAGCATTCGGAACAAGTCTGCACATAGACCCGAATCAACTCTTAGGGCAGTGCTACGTGCGCGACTTTCCCGGAGGCCGGTAACATTTATTTTATTTTATTTTATTTTGTTTGCAGATTTTTAAAGAAAGAAAAGGAAATAATTTCCAACAAATCCTACCATTGTTGCCATCATCATCTTTTATGTTCTTAATTTTAGGTTCTTATATACATATATTTTCACTATAAATATATAATTTAGCAGCAATTTTGGTCGATGATGATAATTGAAATAAAAATAAATATAAATATAATTTAACTACAATTTGCTTCTATTGATTTGTTCTTCATCAGATCTATTACAATATGTATGGAGGGGCAGTTAGCCAATATCCAATGTATGGAGGGGCAGCTGGAGGCTTCTATCCCAACTTCCAGTTGGGTCAGGGTGCTGCAGCTTACGGGCATGGTCAGGGCTACGGTATGCAGTACCCCCAAGTGTTCCAGTACTCCTCTGTCACCTCATCTGCGGCGGCTCTGACCGGGTTCACGCCCCAATTCAACGTACCCGTATCCTTCGCGCCAAATCCCATGCACAAGCAGGTTTGCTCGCAAACATTGTACTGCTAGAGATTTTCTTATAATTCCCTCAAACCCTACCATGGATATGTTAAATAATCTCCTAAGCCATTCATTTAATATATATTTTTTACAAATGTTTAAATCTTGGAGTTGTTAATTAGTGCTCATGTGAGCTTAGTCTATGTTGTAAATTCAGGAGAGAAAAAAGAGAGTTCATGCATCATTAGGTATCTGTAGATATTAACCTAGTTTATCAGTTTAGATGATCAAAATGCTCTACTTCTATTAACCTAGTTTTATTCTGATCGAGTCACTTGATAAGTGTTGAATGTGCTTCAAGGATATGACAGAACTCGACAATGCCTGAATTTGGCACGTAATAGTATATTTTGGAGTGTCTATTGTGCGATATATGTTTCCAACACGACACATCCTTCTTGGTTCAAGATATGATACGCCTATCTGATAGGTTACACACAGGCCACAGAGTTTAGTTGGACTACCGCTGTTGACCATCACTATTCAACGAGTTATGAAGAATTATTTCCACAAAGTTTCTTTGGCGGCCCAACCACTAAGAAATAAAAAAGAAACTCTTTCTTTTGTCGTTGTTTTACGCTGTAACTAACCTCTTCCAACTACTTTGGACAATGACAGTATTTGGAGGAGGATATGGACATATTGCTAGGCCAAATATTTTCTTTCCATCATATATAATTTTCTTAAACCGAATACTGTTGGAGTGGGTGGGGTTCCCAACCTATGTGGAGAAGACCCCGGAGTGCGACGAGCGCCGTTCGTGTGTCGAAGAAGCTCGGGAAGTAGGCGACGGGGAGTTGCTACCGCTGCTGCTGCTCCTAAGGGAGATTCTGGCCTGGGCCTACCGAGTTCATCCCGAACTCGGTCCCAGGCCGAGTTCTGGCCGAACTCGGTCTGGCTCCTCCAGGGTTTGGCGAGTAGGTGCTGGATGCTCGACACAGAGTTCTGGCCGAACTCTATGTCGTCGGGGCTGATGCAGATTTTCGGGTTAGTTTTCACCACTGGATCTAATCCAACGGTCCAGGTTTGCTGCGGGATTAGGGAGTTATATTGGGATTTTCCAACCCTAATTCATAGTGCAACATTATCGCAAAGGCAACACAACTTGGAGAGAGAACGAGGCAAGAGTGCCATTGCAACTTCGGAGAAGAAGACGGAGGATTGAAGGTCGCCATTCGAAGGAAATCGTGTTCGGGTAATCTCTACTCGTCGTTCTCGCTCTTCGTAGCCTTGTAATCATTGTTCTTATCTCTGAGTGTTGTGGGGATCCGATTTGGATCGGGAGGAGTTTGTAGAGGGTGTAATTCTTCTATTCCATTAGTGGAGGCTTCTCAGGGTTGGACTCCGATCGTCCCGTGGTTTTTCCCGCAAGGGTTTTCTACGTCAAAAATTCTCTATGTCTGCGTGGATTGTTTTGTGTGGTTGTTTTTGGGTTCGTGCGTTGTATTGCTCGGTCCTCTCGCAGGTACTCTCCGGTTTGGGAAAAGGTTTTCGCGCTTCTTTCCCAACAGTGTGGTATCAGAGCCAGGTTCTGGAATTCAGAAGGAGTGTCAGTAGTTGACAGAGAAACCAGAGAGGAGAGATGGACGCGAAGCCGGTGCGCATGGTGAATCTAAATGGCACAAACTATCATTATTGACGGAGCAAGATGAAGAATTTGCTATTTGTCAAGAAGCTGCATCTACCCGTGTTTGCATCCGAGAGGCCCAGTGATAAATCCGAGGAGGACTGGACATTCGAGCATATACAGATGTACGGGTACATACGGCAATTTGTTGATGAGAACGTGTACAACCACGTTGCCAATATTGAGCACGCGAAGACGTTGTGGGATAAGCTGGAATCCTTGTATGCGAAGAAGACCGGGGTAAACAAGTTGTTCCTGATCCGAACGATGATGGGTCTGCGGTACAAGGATGGGGCGTCTATTTCAGATCACTTGAGTGAGTTCCAGGGCGTGGTTGACCAGCTATCTTCTATGGGAGTCAAGTTCGACGACGAAGTTCAGGGACTATGGCTGCTGTGTACATTGCCAGACTCGTGGGAGACCGTACGACTATCTATGATCGCTTCTGCTCCAGAGGGCATGGTCAGTCTGGAGTTTGCCAAGAGCGGGGTGCTGAATGAAGAGATACGGAGACGTTCTCAGGGCACTTCATCCACATCCCACCACTCAGAGGCATTGGTTTCAGAGAGCCGCGGAAGGGACAAAAGCAGGGGTCCAGGTGGTGGCAGAGACAAGAGCAGAAGGAAGTCCAAGGGTCGGTACGAGGACTCAGAGTGTTACCATTGTGGTAAGAAGGGCCATATCAAGCGGAATTGTTTCGCTTGGAAGAGAGAGAAGAAGGGCGACAAGGGGAAGCAAGAAGAGAACACTACAGCGACGGCCTCGATGCATGGAGGCGATGTGATCATCGTAGGTGATGAGGTCATTACTAACCTCGCCTGCGATAACAATTCTTGGCTGGTGGACTCGGAGCTTCAGCACATGTATCTCACAACAGGGCACTATTTGCTACTTACACGAGGCGACTGTGGCGTGTTGAAGATGGACAATAGAGATGTGTCGAAGGCGGTTGCCATTGGAGATGTGCATTTGAGAACGAAGACGGGTGCGGTTCTTGTTCTCAAGGATGTTCGTCATGTCCCTGATATCCGTTTCAACCTGGTGTCGGTTGAAAGGTTGGATGACGAGGGATTCTTCAGTCTCTTCGGGAATAGTCAGTGGAAGCTTTTCAGAGGTTCGTTGGTGATTGCCAGAGGAAGCAAGAAGTCCGGTCTCTACTATATGGAGGGGAGCGCACAGGGGGCACAGGAGGTGAACGCAGTCAGTGATGCGTCTACCGAGTTGTGGCACAGGCGGCTCGACCATATCAGCGAGAAGGGATGAGCTACTTGGTGAACAGGAAGGTGATTCCGGGGCTCAAGTCTACAAAGTTGGAGAAGTGTACGCACTGTTTAGCTGGGAAGCAAAATAGTCTTTCCAAAGTCACCCAAGTTCAAGGAAGCCCGCGTTGCTCGAGTTGATTCACTCGGATGTCTGCAGTCCTATGAAGGTAAAATCTCTTGATGGTGCTTCTTTTGTAACTTTTATTGATGACTGTTCCAGGAAGGTTTGGGTCTATGCCTTAAAGACCAAGGATCAGGTGCTGCCTACTTTCAAGGAGTTTCAGCCTCTGTTGAAAGGGAGACGGGCAAGAAGTTGTTGTGTGTTCGGTCCGACAATGGCGACGAATACATCGGTCCCTTTGATGCGTATTGCAGAGAGCAAGGGATACGACACCAGAAGACTCCGCCAAAGACACCTCAGCTCAATGGTGTAGCGGAGCGCATGAACAGGACACTGATGGAGAGGGTGCGGTGTTTGCTGTCAGAAGCAAACTTGCCGGGCAGTTATTGGGGTGAGGCTCTTCTCACAGCTGCTTATATTATTAATTTGTCTCCTAGTGCTCCTTTGCAGGGTGATGTGCCTGACAAAGTATGGTACGGCAAAGAGCCGTCATACAATCACCTGCGGGCGTTTGGTTGTAAGGCCTTCGTGCATGTACCGAAGGACTAGAGGACCAAACTTGAGCCGAAGAGGCGATGCGTCTTTGTCGGCTATGGTCGGGATGAGTTTGGCTATAGACTCTACGACCCAGTGGAAGAAAAGCTCTACAGAAGCAGGACGTGGTGTTCGTCGAGGATCAGACCATGACCAACACTCAAGATTCCGAGACGCCTTCTGAGGCTGAGGAATTGCCTGAGTTAGAGTCATTTTGCTTCGAGCAGTTTCCAGAGGACATCGCAGAGGATCCAGTTATGGGGGAGTCGGTACATGGAGTTGCTCCCAACCTTGATCATCAGCCTGCTGATGGTGGTCAGGGTGTCCCAGGAGGATGAGCATGCCGGAGAGGCAGTTCCTGAAGGAGAGGAGGCTGTTGGTATACAGCCAGCACCAGTGGTTCCTTTGAGGAGGAGTGACAGGGATCGTCGACCATCTACGAGATACTCACCAGATGAGTATGTGCTATTGACTGACGGGGAGAGCCCGAAAGTTTTGCAGAGGCTATGGAAGATGAACACAGGCAGGAGTGGAT
The DNA here is from genome assembly GCA_029216955.1 of Iris pallida. Taxonomy (NCBI): domain Eukaryota; kingdom Viridiplantae; phylum Streptophyta; class Magnoliopsida; order Asparagales; family Iridaceae; genus Iris; species Iris pallida. The sequence continues at coordinate 1,805 of JANAVB010015198.1, read as the reverse complement.
GGAGGCTATGCAGGAGGAGATGAGTTCCTTGCACACCAATTCCACTTATGATCTGGTGCGGTTGCCAAAGGGCAAGAAGGCTTTGAAGAATCGATGGGTGTCAGAGTGAAGCAGACGGAAGATGCTACTCGCCCTCGATACAAAGCGAGGCTGGTAGTCAAAGGCTACGGTCAGCGGAAAGACGTGGATTATGATGAGATCTTTTCGCCTGTCGTCAAGCATTCGTCTATTCGGGTGGTGCTAGCATTAGCAGCCAGTCTCGACTTGGAGGTCGAGCAGATGGACGTGAAGACGGTATTCCTCCACGGTGATCTTGAGGAAGTTGTACATGGAGCAGCCAGAGGGATTCTGTGAGAAGGGCAAGTCACATTTGGTCTGCCGGTTGAGGAAGAGCTTGTATGTCTGAAGCAGGCTCCGAGGCAGTGGTACAGGAAGTTCGAGTTGTTTATGGGGGAGCATGGTTATGCACGGACGACGTCGGACCATTGTGCATTTGTGAGGTATTTTGCCGATGATGATTTCATCATTTTATTGCTCTATGTTGATGATATGCTATTAGTGGATCGGAATGCTACTAGGATAGCGGAGCTGAAGCGCCAACTGGGCGCGGCCTTCTCTATGAAGGATTTGGGCGCAGCGAAGACTATTCTTGGGATGGAGATCAGCTGAGAGAGAGAGTCCAAGCTGCTACACTTGTCCCAATGAAGCACATCACGGGTACTTCAGCGTTTCGGGATGGACGGGTCGAAGAAAGTGAGTTCCCCCCTCGCGGCTCACTTTAAGTTCACTGAGGAGCAGTGTCCATCTACCGAGGACGAAAAGGAAGATATGGAGCGGGTTCCATATGCTTCAGCTGTGGGGAGCCTGATGTATGCCATGGTGTGCACGAGGCCAGATATTGCTCATGCAGTTGGTACGGTTAGCAGGTATCTTTCAAATCCTGGAAGGGTACATTGGAGTGCGGTCAAGTGGATTCTACGATATCTTCAGGGCACTGCTGGTTGGAGACTTTCTTTGGTGGTGACGAGCCGAAGCTGGTTGGGTATACCGACGCTGATATGGCTGAGATGTAGACACGAGGCGATCGACTTCGGGCTACGTAATGATGTTTGCGGGAGGAGGAGTGTCGTGGCAGTCGCGGTTGCAGAAGTGTGTTGCCTTGTCGACGACAGAGGCAGAGTACATTGCGGCGACGGAGGCTTGCAAGGAGCTGTTGTGGATGAAGAAGCTTTGCAGGAAATGGGACTGAAGCAAGAGCAGTATACTTTGCTTTGCGACAGTCAGAGCGCTATCCATCTTGGAAGAATCAAACATTTCATAGCCGGTCCAAGCACATCGAGACCCGGTATCATTGGATACGGGATGTGGTTGAGAAGAAGGACGCGGAGCTTGAGAAGGTTCACACAGATGACAACGGAGCTGATATGTTCACGAAGATTCTACCAAGGGGAAATTTGAGTACTGCAGGCAGGTCGTCGGGATGACGACATCCTCCCATAGTTGTGAAGGGGGAGATTTGTTGGAGTGGGTGGGGTTCCCAATCTATGTGGAGAAGACCCCGGAGTGCGACGAGCGCCGTTCTGTGTCGAAGAAGCTCGGGAAGTAGGCGACGGGGAGTTGCTACCGCTGCTGTGCTGCTCCTAAGGGAGATTCTGGCCTGGGCCTGCCGAGTTCGGCCCGAACTCGGTCCCAGGCCGAGTTCTGGCCGAACTCGGTCTGGCTCCTCCAGGGTTTGGCGAGTAGGTGCTGGATGCTCGACACAGAGTTCTGGCCGAACTCTGTGTCGTCGGGGTGAAGCGGATTTT
>JANAVB010015197.1:37500-42075 GCA_029216955.1 Iris pallida | reverse complement strand
CCGTCAATTCCTTTAAGTTTCAGCCTTGCGACCATACTCCCCCCGGAACCCAAAAACTTTGATTTCTCATAAGGTGCCGACGGAGTCCTAAAAGCAACATCCGCCGATCCCTGGTCGGCATCGTTATGGTTGAGACTAGGACGGTATCTGATCGTCTTCGAGCCCCCAACTTTCGTTCTTGATTAATGAAAACATCCTTGGCAAATGCTTTCGCAGTTGTTCGTCTTTCATAAATCCAAGATTTCAACCTCTGACTATGAAATACGAAGCCCCGACTGTCCCTCTTAATCATTACTCCGATCCCGAAGGCCAACACAATAGACCGAAATCCGTGATGTTTTCCCATGCTAATATATACAGCGAAGGCTTGCTTTGAGCACTCTAATTCTTCAAAGTACGCGCCGAGGCACGACCCGGCCAGTTAAGACCAGTAGCGCATCGCCGGCAGAAGGGACGGGACGGCCGTACTCACCGTGAGGCGGACCGACCGCCATCCCAAGGTCCAATACGAGCTTTTTAACTGCAACAACTTAAATAACGCTATTGGAGCTGGAATTACCGCGGCTGCTGGCACCAGACTTGCCCTCCAATGGATCCTCGTTAAGGGATTAGATTGTACTCATTCCAATTACCAGACTCATGAGCCCGGTATTTTTATTTATTGTCACTACCTCCCCGTGTCAGGATTGGTAATTTGCGCGCCTGCTGCCTTCCTGGATGTGTACCGTTTCTCAGGCTCCCTCTCCGGAATCGAACCCTAATTCTCCGTCACCCGTCACCACCATGGTAGGCCACTATCCACCATCGAAAGTTGATAGGGCAGAAATTTGAATGATGCGTCGCCGGCACAAGGCCGTGCGATCCGTCGAGTTATCAGAATCATCAGAACGACGGGCGAGCCCGCGTTGACCTTTTATCTAATAAATGCATCCCTTCCGAGAGTCGGGGTTTGTTGCACGTATTAGCTCTAGAATTACTACGGTTTATCCGAGTATCACGTACCATCAAACAAACTATAACTGATTTAATGAGCCATTCGCAGTTTCACAGTCTGAACTTGTTCATACTTACACATGCATGGCTTAATCTTTGAGACAAGCATATGACTACTGGCAGGATCAACCAGGTAGCACGTCCTCGCGACGCCGGCTCCGCCGGCCGCGCTCGCGGGGAGGGACGTTGTCGGGCCGGCCGTCGTTGTCGTCAGAGCGGCGTAGAGTAAACCGTTCGGGTCCGGGCCGGGGCGGATCGCCCCCGAGCCCCTCCGCGTCCACCGCATCCGCGAGCCCTACACACGCGCGCACCGAGTGCCCAGCCGGTCCAGACGGCCGACGTAGGGCCGTGACTCGGGGCATCGAGTGGCGCGAGTTCGGGGCCCTCCCGTTCCCGCACGAGGCGGAAGGGACGGCTCGGAACATACTCAACGGGGCTTTTCCCGAATGCGATCGGTTTGCTGCACGGGCACTCGGGTGTCGCCGGCGAGGCCGGGAACCGACTGAAGGGCCGTCGCATCGCAGTTGGCTGCACGAAGCAGGGAGCCTGCCGAGGCTAGCGGGTCCAATCCACTCACTGCCGACACGGCCACCCGGGGCTGTCGCACAGCTGCCCGAATCGTACCCCCGGGGAGCCGTATGGCTCGACCGCGGGAGCACGAATCGGGTCAGCTTCGCAGCTGCCCCGGCGCTCCGCGAGCACGACGAGGAAATTCGCTCGTTTCCAGCATCTCGTGGTGAGGCGACGGGTCGCGCTGCACCGTTGAAGGCGACATCGGTAAGCTCGCTGCACGAGGGTCCACGGTCGCGGGGCGGGTCGACCTGCACCGGGCGAGGCGACGATAAGCTCGTTCGACGGCATCGCATTCCTGCTGCGACGCAATTTTTTTCGCCTCGCACGGGCAGTTTCTGCCGCGCACAGCGCCGCGTCCGTTCCTCGCACGGACCTTCGCACAAGGTCCGTGGTGCAGCAGCGGGCCTTGCTGCACCGGCGCGTCAACGATAGGGTCGTGGGGGATTTCGTTCGCACAGCATCCCATTTTGCCCGCAAAGCCGCACCTACTCAAACTTGTTGCGCCGCCCAAATTTCAGCTCAACTCGCTTCCCCCTATAATAGATTTGCAGTTTTATTGTTGGGCTGACTCCGGGGTACCAAAGTGCTTGAGGAGCTTGTCATTTTGGGGAAAACGCGCCCAACCTCCCGCTCGGTCGGGGGGGTTCGAAACTGGCACGAGTTGCGGCAGATTCTGTCGCACGGGCTGAGAGCTGCGCGCCGCGCGCAGAACAGCTGCAACGCCTCGCCTCGCGCTGGGACGCGAGCGAGGCGGGCGGCCCGTGCAGCCGTTCGATGCGCTGGTCGCCTCACGCGCCGCCGCGAGCCCGTGCTCGCCGATGCAGCCTGTCAGGCCCACCCGTGGGCAGAAACTGCCGCGCGACAGAAAACGTCGCGAACCGTCGCGCACCCAAAGCCAGCAACGCCCGTCGCTGGATCGCCGCGCGCGGGCAGCCGTTCGCGCGCCGTGCACCCCCCGCGCGCACGGATTGTGGCGCGCGACTAACATCCCCCCCTTCACCACCTACTCCCCTATAATAGATTGCAGTTTTTTGTGGGGATGACTCCGGGGCCAAAGTGCTTGAGAGCTTGTCATTTTTCGCGCGCAGCCGCAGGCCGCGCCCGTGCTCGCCGATGCAGCCTGTCAGGCCCACGCCGTGGGCAGGAATCCGCCGCGGGGCAAACGAAGTGCCGCGAGCACACAAAACCGCAGCATATGCGCACCCGGTCGATCCCGTGCAGCCGATAGGGCCTGTCAGGCCCACGCCGTGCACAGAAATCTTCGTGCGCGCTGAAACTGCTGCAACGCATGCGTTTCTGTGTCCCGTGCGGCCGACAGGGCCTGTCAGGCCCACGCCGTGCACGGAAATTCTTCGCATGCGCAGAAACTGCTGCAACGCTTGCATTTCCGTCCCCCGTGCGGCTGATAGGCCATGTCAGGCCCACGCCGTGCACGGACACTGGTTGCGTGCGCAGTAACTGCTGCAACTTGAGGGTTCCTCGATCCCGTGCGGCCGCCAGGGCCTGTCAGGCCCCGCCGTGCACAGAATTAATCGTGCGCGCAGAAACTGCTGCAACGCTTCCATTCCTCTGTCCCGTGCGGCCGATAGGGGCTGTCAGGCCCACGCCGTGCACAGAAATTCTTCGTGTGCACAGAAACTGCAACAACGCTCGCATTCCTCAGTCCCGTGCGGCCGATAGGCCCCGTCAAGCCCACGCCGTGGGCAGAAATTGTCGCGCGACAGAAAACGCCGCGAATCGTCCGCAAGCAAATTCGCAAGCGCGCGCGTCTAAATGGCCGCGAGCGTGGAGCCGTTCGACGCGCCGTGCGCTCGCCGCGACGAACATCCCCCCTTCACCACCTACTCCCCTATAATAGATTTGCAGTTTTATTGTGGGGATGATTCCGGGGGACCAAAGTGCTTGAGGAGCTTGTCATTTTTCGCGCGCAGCCGCAGGCCGCGCCCGTGCTCGCCGATGCAGCCTGTCAGGCCCACGCCGTGGGCAGAATCTGCCGCGGGGCAAACGAAGTGCCGCGAGGCACACAAACCGCAGCATATGCGCACCCGGTCGATCCCGTGCGGCCGATAGGCATGTCAGGCCCACGCCGTGCACAGAAAATCTTCGTGCGCGCAGAAACTGCTGCAACGCATGCGTTTCTGTGTCCCGTGCGGCCGATAGGGCCTGTCAAGCCCACGCCGTGCACAGGAATTGTTCGTGTGCGCAGAAACTGCTGCACGCTTGCATTCCTCTTCCCTGCGGCCGATAGGGGCTGTCAGGCCCACGTCGTGCACAGAAATTGTTCGTGCGCGCAGAAACTGCTGCAATGCTTGCGTTTCTGTGTCCCTGCGGCCGATAGGGCCTGGCCCACGCGTGCACAGGAATTCTTCGCATGCGCAGAAACTGCTGCAACCGCTTGCATTTTTGTGTCCCGTGGTGCCGATAGGCCTGTCAGGCCCACGCCGTGCACAGGAATTCTTCGTGTGCGCAGAAACTGCTGCAACGCTTGCATTTCTGTGTCCCTGGTGCCGATAGGCCTGTCACGCCCACAGGGCCGTGCGCAGAAATTCTTCGCGCGCGGCAGAAACTGCTGCAACGCATGCGTTTCTTTCTCTCCCGTGCGGCCGATATGCCTGTCACGCCCCGCCGTGCGCAGAAACTGTTTGCGTGCGCAAAACTGCAGCAACTCGTGGTTCCTCCGTCCGTGCGGCCGATAGGGCCTGTCACGCCCACGCCGTGCGCAGAAACTGTTTGCGTGCGCAGAAACTGCAGCAACTCGTGGGTTCCTCCGTCCCGTGCGGCCGATAGGGCCTGTCAGGCCCACGCCGTGCACGGAAACTGTTTGCGTGCGCAGAAACTGCAGCAACTCGTGGGTTCCTCCGTCCCGTGCGGCCGATCGGGCCTGTCAGGCCCACGCCGTGCACGAAAATTGTTTGCGTGCGCAGAAACTGCAGCAACTCGTGGGTTCCTCCGTCCCGTGCGCCGATAGGGCCTGTCAGGCCCACGCCGTGCACAGAAACTGTTTGCGTG
>JANAVB010015197.1:20000-30000 GCA_029216955.1 Iris pallida | reverse complement strand
CCCCTATAATATTTTTTTTTTTTTTTTTTTTTTTTTTTTTTTTTTTTTTTTTTTTTTTTTTTTTTTTTTTTTTTTTTTTTTTTTTTTTAGGAAAAGGAAATTTTATTCATGGCATAAAAGCCGAAAAGCACAAAATGGCGCTTGGGAGAGACCAAGCAACCTACAACGTGGTGGGGGCACCACACCCAACCAAAACAAAAATTACAACACCACCAAGTGGTGGGGCCCCACACCCAACCAAAGAAAAAGCAACGTGAGCTCCCAGGAGCTCCAAAATAATGCTAGGGAGAAAATAAAACAACCCACCAAAATGGTGGGGCCCCACTCCCAACCAAAAACGTGAGCTCCAAGGAGCACCAAAATAATGCTTGGGAGCAAACCCAAGCAAAGAAAGCCAAACAAGTGGGGCCACTCACGCCCATAGCAAAATACCAACAGAAGCTCCCATAGTGTCTCCACAAAGTGCTGGAGAACAAACCAAGCCAGCGAAGCAAATAGGAACGGGCCACTCACGCCCACTCATCGGAAATAGAAAAGTTGGGCCACACCAAAAGGACCCACAAGCACAGCAGCACCAAAGTGAGGAGAGAACGCCCATCCAAATTACAAAGAGGAGCAGCTCAGAGCCTAAGATACGGACCCGTCAGCCAACAGAGCGGCACTGATCACCGCCGGGAGCTCCGAGGGGTGGTAGAAGATCTGGACTTCCTTCGTGGAACAAGCCAAGGACGTAAGAGCTTTTGCCACCCCATTAGCTCGGGAGGAGACCGGCCGGAACACCGGTAGAGGGCTGAGACGCGACCGAATCTTCCGTAGTTTGTAGATTAAAGCCCAAGGAGGTATTTCTTTGTCCGTCATGACGTTGATGAGGCGTTGCGAAGCAGTCTCGATCTCGTTAATAACCCAGTTCCTATTCCTGCACAAAAAAGCCGAGTAAAGAAGAGCTTCCAATTCCGGAATATGAATAGCAATATTATCCATATAGAAAGAGAAGGCGACGATGAAACTCCCTGTATTGTCTCTGATAATTCCACCCCCCGCCGTGAATGGGGGGTCACCAAGTCGGCCCGCGAGATTCAGTTTCAAACCAAAAGCAGGGGCCTTCCATGGGGCGGACAAGATAGGCGGGTGCCCACACGTCGGGGCCGCCCGCCTGTTGCTGTGTGGGTCTGCTGCGCCCAGAATACTTTGGCCGGTATCCGAATGACCATGGGTCGAGAGGACCCCCCCATCCGCAGGTAAATGGAAAGCAACAAGATGCTGTTGGAGGGTGGCAGACACCCGGCTCACAATGAAGTTGCAGTTTCTTTTCCCTTTGCCGAAAATAATCTCATTCCGTTGTTTCCAAATTTCCCAAAGAACGTTCCCGAAAATAATATTCCTGCTAATACCCGAAGGAGATGACAAGGAAGCATTATTAAGCCATACCTGAGCCAAGTTTTCAATGTCGGTCGGAGAAGAAGAGAGATGAAAGAGATTCGCAAAGTGCCGCCAAATCGTAGACGCCGTCTCGCTCAAAACAAACAAGTGGTCCAACGTCTCCGTCTCCGGGTTCTCGCAGCAAGAGCATCTAGAAACCAAATTGTAACCCATCGAAAGAAGCCTCGCATCGACCGGGATCGCGTTCCGGCGAAGCCGCCATAGGAACGCCCCAACCCGAGGTTGAATATATTTATTCCAATAGAAATGGCTCCAAGAGTCAATGGGAAATTTAATTCTGTAATGGTCCCAAAATGACTTAGTGGAGAAGTCACCCTTTTGATTCAAAGTCCAGCACACTTGGTCTTTGTCTTCACTAAGCACAATAGCATTAAGCACATATTTGGCCTCTTCAGAAAGATAGGACCTGACGTCCACAGAAGCTCCCGAAGCCACGCGCACAAATGGGGAATTGATCACCTGTCTAATGTTAGGAATGTAATTAAATAAATGAGGTTTGGGAAGAATAGTACCGCTCCAATTAACGCCCCAGATCGGAATATTACCCCTACCCGCCACCCAAGTACAGTGGCGGCTCACCATCGGGAACAGCTCCACAATAGCGCGCCAGAGCGGAGATGGTTGATACGGTAAGGAGTAGCCCGGAGTCGATGGATCCCCGTATTTTCGCACCATGTAATGAGCCCAAACCGACTCCCCTTTGATAATCGACCAACACCGTTTAGCGTGAAGAGCCTTCATAACCTGATTGAGAGACCTAATTCCCAATCCCCCTTCATCCAAAGGTCTACAAACCCGCTTCCAAGATATCCAACGTTTCCGATGTCGCTCGCTAGAGTTCCAAAGAAACGCCGCCATACTATTCTCAAGATCATTAAGAGCTTTTTGGGGGCTTTGATGACCGAGAGAGCATGAATAGGAAGAGCATTAAGCACGCTCTTGATTAAAGTAATTTTACCGCCGAAAGAAAGTAAGCGGCCTCTCCATCCAGATATGCGTTTGTTGAACTTGGCGGTCAAATCCGAAAAGTACTCCGGTTTAGCTTTTCCTTTGTAAAGAGGAACCCCCAAATATGATATCGGCAAATAAGTAAGCTTGAGACCCGAGCTATTAGCAATGATATCCGCGTGGCTAGACATATGGGGTTTGTTAGAGACAATAAGAGAAGATTTAGCAAAATTGATTACCTGCCCGGAAGACGAAGCATACTCATGGAGAGTCGCAAGAAAGATGTCAATATTGCTAGACCCACCATTGAGAAAGATAAGGCTGTCATCCGCATAGAAGAGGTGGGAAATGGGAAGAGCGTTGATTCTTCCCGTGCAAAGCTTCAAACGACCGTGCAGGCAGAGGTTGGAAATTTTACGACTGAGCGCGTCATGGACAATGATAAACAGAGCCGGAGAGATCGGATCTCCCTGACGTAACCCTCTAAAAGAACGGAAGTAGCCCCCGGTGTTACGGTTGACAGAAATGGAATACCAGCAGTTGGAGATGAGTCTATAGATGAGGTCGGTCCAAGAGTGACTAAATCCAAAGCGGCGAAGCACCTGTATGAGGAAGGACCAGTTGACCCTGTCGTAGGCTTTGGACATGTCAAGTTTAATAGCCACGTTGCCCCCGGAGACCTTGTTGTCGATGGTCTGAACAATCTCATGGGCCAAGCTGATGTTCTCGTGAATGCTCCTCCCTTTGACAAAGCCCGATTGTTCTCTGGAAATGATGAGAGGAAGGACCAAAGAAAGCCTCTCCGCCAAATTTTGGATATAATTTTATGGGAAAAATTACTCAAACTGATCGGCCTAAAATCCTGACAACTCATAGGTTTATTAGTTTTAGGAATAAGGACGAGGTTAGCGGAACTTATACCTTTGGGGATGTGAATGCCGAGGAAGAAATCCGTGATAGCGGCCATGACGTCGTCCTTGATAGTGCTCCAGCAAGTGGTGTAGAAGTACCCCGTGAACCCGTCCGGTCCGGGAGCGCTCGCGGGTTGAGGGACTTGACCGCTTGTTCAACTTCCCCCTCCGAAGGCATGGCGCAAAGCGCAAGATTCTGAGATTCAGTAATGATAGTAGGGATGCACGATATGAAAGGATCCGCGGGAGCAGCAGGAGCATAACCAAAGAAATCCGAAAAGTGAGTGATCGCCCTGTCGAGGATAACGTGATCCTCCACCGCCGAGCCATCCGGGTCAAACATACGAATTTTGTTGGAAGACGCTCTTTTTGATTATGGCATGATAGAACGATGAATTCCGATCCCCGTCCTTAATCCAATTAATCCGAGCTTGGTCCATAAGCAATTTTTCCTCCATATCCAGAACCGCTTTGAGTCTCGTGCGCGTGGAGTGAAGAGCCATCCCCTGAGACTCGCTCCAACGAAGTTGAAGGTCGTCCTCAATATTATCGACTTCCTGTTGAAGGTCCCGCTTTTGTTTCCGCAAATCGCCGAAGATGTTCCAGTTCCAGTCCCGAAGAGAGTTTCTAAGTCTTTTCAACTTGTTGTGAAGCACAACAAGGGGAGGACCATAGCATGGAGCGTTCCAGCTAGTAGTGACCAGGTCAGAAAACGTAGGATGTGTGGTCCACATCCGCAGGAAGCGGAAAGGAGCCGCAGTCTTGTGTAAATCTGAGGGAGCAATAAGAGGGGGGCGTGGTCAGAATGTAAACGAGAGAGGTGAGTAACCGTTACCTGGATGTTGTCAAGGAGAAAATTAGTATCGTAAAGCACCCGGTCGAGCCTCTCCCAAGTATTCGGACTACTGACGAGGCCGTTACACCATGTATACATCGATCCCTGGAAACCGGCGTCCATCAGCCCATTGTCGGAGATGAAGCTATTGAACTCCGCAGAAGCGCCGAAGTTAATGGTCCCTGGGCCCGACTTCTCGGCCGCCGTAGAGACGACGTTGAAGTCGCCGGCGAGCATCCACGGCGTGTGGCAGTTGGCATAGAAGTCTGAAAGCGCCTGCCACAATTCCCTACGCGTCCGGGCCAAGCAGCTCGCATATACCACAGTGAAGGCCATCTCCTGGAGTGAGTTCAGATTTCTGATATTGCAAGTCAGGTACTGAGAGTGGGTTTCCGAAATAGTGAGCCTGATGTTGTCATTCCAAAGGATCCAAATATATTTGTTCCCCTCACCTGCATGGAAAAAGTTGTTCATGTGAATCTCAGCGGCAAGAATAGGGAGGTTTTCCCCGCCAATTTTAGGTTCGATAATAGCTACAAGATCCGGAGAGTGCTTGCAAATTAAAGAATGAAGATACTTCCTGGTTTGAGAGTTCCTAATGCCCCTGACATTCCAAATGATAGCCTTAAACATTAAGGTACTTCTGAGTTTGGGGGTTGGCCTCTGGAGCCCGTTTAGATTGTCTTGGATGAGTTGGTTTATCCACTTTCCCGGGCTTCTTCCCTTTAGTCGATATAGCGGTCGAAGAATTTAGTGGTTGTTCTGAAGCATTGTGTTGCTGCCCCCCCACTTCAGTCCGCCCGTGCCGCGATGAAAGATCAGAGTCACGCGCCTCCTGGTCCATAGTCTTGTCGCAAGCCCCATCAGTTGTGCCCGAGTTGTTAGTCTTCATTCTCGCGCTCCCTTTCTCCACCGTGTTATTCTTGTTCCCTTTTTTCTTCTTGCTGCCGCCGACTCGGCCGCAATCTGTTTGTTGCTCTTAGGTTTGAAGGCTTTAATAACTTCCACCTCCTCATCGCGCTCTTCGCCCGGTTCCGGAGTGCGTGAACTCGAGTCCTCGGCCCCCTGTTTCATGTCTGGCCGGTCCTCACTGTCACCCGCCGAGCTGGGAAGGTCCTGTTCCTGCAAAAGAGTAGGCACAGAATCAGAATCAGACTCAACTTCATCCTCTAATGTGTTAATCTCGTCCTTGTCCTCTCCCGAATCAGAGGAACATGGCTGAGATGTTTCAGAGTTGAGAAATTTGGTGCCCCCATCTCCTGCAGAATTCACTATACTGTCTATTCTTGATATCCTGGCCGGCTCCTCATTCTTTTTACCGCTGTTAGGAACAGCAGTGACTTGGTCCTCCTCCTCCATAATTATTTCCTGAGTGAGAGCAGCAGGGACAGCCCCAATGTTCACGCCTTCAGAGTAAGCTTCACATGGAGCCGCTGACGAGGATTGCTCCTTGTCCTTGCTGATTCTGTCGCTATCCTCAATGAGAATGGCATCCCCTATTCCTTCTGTATCTTCTGACATAAGCGAGTCAAATTTGTTAGAAATCTTTAAGGACGACGATCGTTAACCTTACCTTGGTTAATCCTTTTTGAAGTGTTGCTCGAGTTCGTCTGAGTGTTGATGCTGCATGATTCCTCCGGGGAGTTTAGGTACGTGTGTTGGTTCGGCATACCTAGGATCGATTCTGATTGCTTTGGGCGCATGATCGGAGTAGTAGAATCCTTGCCCCGTATTTCTGAAGTCCCATCACGTTTGTTCTCGTCGCGTTTGTGCTGAGGTCTTCTACGCAGATTCGGGTTGGCCTTAAAACAAGCTTTGACATTGTGTCCTCTTAGACGGCAATGTTTACAATAAAGAACATTATTATCATAAATCACAGCCTGGTTGTGAACTTTGTGTCCAATGGTGACGTTCAATGTGGTCGGTAACTCTTTTGAAATATCCAATTCCATACAAACTTTGACGTAATTGGCTTTAGTGAATTTCCTAGTTTCATCGGATAGAGTCAAGAATTTACCAAACGAGTTGGCAATTCTTTTAATGCCGATGGGACAAAAAATTCCAGAGGAGGATTAGGAAGCGTGACCCACACCGAAGCTATTGAGGATTCCTCATTACAGTTAAAGTCCGACGTCCATTTTAGAATCTTGACGGGGAAGCCATCAATTCTACTTAAGTTTCTAGTCCACACTATTTTGTGATCCTCCACGCTAGACAGATGGAGAATCATATGTCTGGAGTCCATCGGTGCGACCGTATAACTCTCGGACAGCCCCCATCTAGAGACACACTCTTGCACACGAGATATCTTCGGGCATCCCGACGAAAATTTGAAAATTATCGTGTGTTGAAATGGTGTAGCCAAAGCCAATCCTTCCTGCGACGTAAAGTGTACGTCAACAACTTGGCCTTCTCCCCTGGTCATATCCGTGCTCGAGTCCGTGGAATGAACAAGGTGAACATCATGAACAATATCCCACGTATCTCTGGTGCGATCCGGTCTCACAATATTCGCGTAAGAAATTTTTTGGGTATTTTGTGCAGTCGCAGTGTGGGCCAGAGTAGGCACAACTGAATTCGTCAGAGATAACGAACCTTGTTGTATATTGCCAACGTGAGAATTAGCATTCAGAACATTATGGGAGTGTTGAGTGGTAGGGACGTGCTGAGTGTTTGTAACATGCAAGGTGGTGCCATGAATATTGGTAACGTGTTTGGCTAGAGGGGCCTGACTAGGTCCCACCATTTTATCCAGAGCAGGTTGACTAGGTCCAACCGTTAGCACTAAGTTAGAGTGATTATTGCTAATCTGATTGTTAAGGGTGTCTCCCTCAGGACACGTGTTAGGAGCAGAAGAGAAATCGGCGTTGACCAAGTTAGAGACACTCACCTTTGCTTTTCCAACGGGCTCCCCCACGTCAGCAAGGATAGGATTCGGATGACCCATAGGCCGAACACCCACAGCAACAATACTCTGATCCGCAGTCGCCACGTGTACAGGATCTGACCTCCCATCACACAGCTGGCTAACGTTCACCTGCTCTCCACACAAACCGAGGCGCGAGAACCCAGGCAGGGGCACGTGGTCCACAGCATGGGCAAGAGAGCTCGTGCCCACCGCCGGCAAGAAGGTCGGAGAGAGCTCCGGCCACGACGCCGATCGCCGGAAGCCGAACATCGAGGCAGTGATAGGAGCCTCCGGCGGGTTGGACACCCCAGTCATCACCGGAGAAGCAACAGCAAAGCTCCGGCGAACCAAAGATAGCTGCTCCTCCGACCAAGGAGAGAGCGGAGCAGCGGACGCCGTAGAAGATCGCCGGAGTAAGGTGACCGGTCCTCCCCGTCCAGACGGAGCTCCGGTGACCCTCGCCTTCAGAGCAGACCCCCTACCCCCCCGGTCGGGAGGGTCTCCGTCCATGCTGTCCGGAGAAGATGACCGGAAACCACCTGCAAAGCCAAAAACACAGCAAAAACAGAGAAAAAACTACTTACTGAGGAGAGAAACTTACCGTCCTGCTATCCCCGACGAACTCCAGACTGGAAAAACGAAGTCCCCAGCAAGATCTGAGAGACAACCTCACCGGAAAGTCGGCCGGAAAAAGTCGAGCACCTGCAGAAACACAGCAAGACAACCCCAAACCTGACCGAGGAGAAAGAGGGAGGTTACCTGAACCTACCTGGGTCCCTGCCGGAGCTGAGCGCCGCCCAGGGCAGGCCGGCCACTCGCCGGAGCTGCTGAAGCCACTCGCCGGAAATCACCAGAAAATCACCAGGAGAGAGAAGCTCCCCAAAATTCTTTCCTTCCCCCTATAATAGATTTGCAGTTTTATTGTTGGGCTGACTCCGGGGTACCAAAGTGCTTGAGGAGCTTGTCATTTTTGGGGAAAACGCGCCCAACCTCCCGCTCGGTCGGGGGGGTTCGAAACTGGCACGAGTTGCGGCAGATTCTGTCGCACGGGCTGAGAGCTGCGCGCCGCGCGCAGAAACAGCTGCAACGCCTCGCCTCGCGCTGGGACGCGAGCGAGGCGGGCGGCCCGTGCAGCCGTTCGATGCGCTGGTCGCCTCGCGCCGCCGCGAGCCCGTGCTCGCCGATGCAGCCTGTCAGGCCCACGCCGTGGGCAGAAACTGCCGCGCGACAGAAAACGTCGCGAACCGTCGCGCACCCAAAGCCAGCAAGCGCCCGGTCGCTGGATCGCCGCGCGCGGGCAGCCGTTCGACGCGCCGTGCACCCCCCGCGCGCACGGGATTGTGGCGCGCGACGAACATCCCCCCCTTCACCACCTACTCCCCTATAATAGATTTGCAGTTTTATTGTGGGGATGACTCCGGGGGACCAAAGTGCTTGAGGAGCTTGTCATTTTTCGCGCGCAGCCGCAGGCCGCGCCCGTGCTCGCCGATGCAGCCTGTCAGGCCCACGCCGTGGGCAGGAATCCTGCCGCGGGGCAAACGAAGTGCCGCGAGGCACACAAACCGCAGCATATGCGCACCCGGTCGATCCCGTGCAGCCGATAGGGCCTGTCAGGCCCACGCCGTGCACAGAAAATCTTCGTGCGCGCTGAAACTGCTGCAACGCATGCGTTTCTGTGTCCCGTGCGGCCGACAGGGCCTGTCAGGCCCACGCCGTGCACGGAAATTCTTCGCATGCGCAGAAACTGCTGCAACGCTTGCATTTCCGTCCCCCGTGCGGCTGATAGGCCATGTCAGGCCCACGCCGTGCACGGACACTGGTTGCGTGTGCAGTAACTGCTGCAACTTGAGGGTTCCTCGATCCCGTGCGGCCGACAGGGCCTGTCAGGCCCACGCCGTGCACAGAAATTAATCGTGCGCGCAGAAACTGCTGCAACGCTTCCATTCCTCGGTCCCGTGCGGCCGATAGGGGCTGTCAGGCCCACGCCGTGCACAGAAATTCTTCGTGTGCACAGAAACTGCAACAACGCTCGCATTCCTCAGTCCCGTGCGGCCGATAGGCCCCGTCAAGCCCACGCCGTGGGCAGAAATTGTCGCGCGACAGAAAACGCCGCGAATCGTCGCGCAAGCAAAATTCGCAAGCGCGCGCTCGCTAAATGGCCGCGAGCGTGGAGCCGTTCGACGCGCCGTGCGCGCGCGCGACGAACATCCCCCCTTCACCACCTACTCCCCTATAATAGATTTGCAGTTTTATTGTGGGGATGATTCCGGGGGACCAAAGTGCTTGAGGAGCTTGTCATTTTTCGCGCGCAGCCGCAGGCCGCGCCCGTGCTCGCCGATGCAGCCTGTCAGGCCCACGCCGTGGGCAGGAATCTGCCGCGGGGCAAACGAAGTGCCGCGAGGCACACAAACCGCAGCATATGCGCACCCGGTCGATCCCGTGCGGCCGATAGGGCATGTCAGGCCCACGCCGTGCACAGAAAATCTTCGTGCGCGCAGAAACTGCTGCAACGCATGCGTTTCTGTGTCCCGTGCGGCCGATAGGGCCTGTCAAGCCCACGCCGTGCACAGGAATTGTTCGTGTGCGCAGAAACTGCTGCAACGCTTGCATTCCTCTGTCCCGTGCGGCCGATAGGGGCTGTCAGGCCCACGTCGTGCACAGAAATTGTTCGTGCGCGCAGAAACTGCTGCAATGCTTGCGTTTCTGTGTCCCGTGCGGCCGATAGGGCCTGTCAGGCCCACGCCGTGCACAGGAATTCTTCGCATGCGCAGAAACTGCTGCACCGCTTGCATTTTTGTGTCCCGTGGTGCCGATAGGGCCTGTCAGGCCCACGCCGTGCACAGGAATTCTTCGTGTGCGCAGAAACTGCTGCAACGCTTGCATTTCTGTGTCCCGTGGTGCCGATAGGGCCTGTCACGCCCACGCCGTGCGCAGAAATTCTTCGCGCGCGCAGAAACT
>JANAVB010015195.1:0-27333 GCA_029216955.1 Iris pallida | reverse complement strand
ATGTTTTTTAAAATCATCATAAAAACCGTCATGAATAGTTTCTATAAAAGCTTTATGAAGTTAATATATAGTGCAAATTTCAGAACAATTTTAAAACGTCATGAATAGATAATATCTATAGGCTCAATGCAGCACATTTATAACACTTTACTATCGAATTAGCAATATTTATAATGCTCTATACTGCCAGTATATATTACATTCCAAAAACTTAACATTATATATCACCATCTTTATTACATTTCTCAAAATAGAGTACATATCAACATCTTCATTACATTGAATATCCAAATACATATATATATTTATAACTACCAAAATTGTCTACATCAAAACTTGGCCACATCAAAACTGTCCACAGAACATGTAGCAAAACCCTGAAAAAGATAAAAACAAGGTTCAATATACTTTGTAATGTAATATGAAAATTGCAAGAAACGAAGGACTTCTACACATTGGACTAATTTCTGGATTACTCGTAGTAAGTACATGTGGGTCAAAGAGCACGATGATCAATGATCCAAGTCACAGCAACCATTGACTGGAACACCTAGAGATTTTGCTGACAGTCTACATGCAGCCCAGAGAAAGGCAGCACATATAATATTTGAAAACATACAGTTTCAATCTTTAGATAAAAAGAAACTTTTAAAGGGACAATTGTGCACCCCTAGGAAACATGTACAATAGTCACACTACAAAATCAATGTCATTTCTGTGACGGACACATTTAGGACAAGACAGAGACATAACAAATTTGGTGCCATGTTGTCTTGTAAAGTTTTGGCAAGGACAAGACACAGACATAACAAATTTGGTGCCATGTTGTCTTGTAAAGTTTTGGCAATCGTCGTCTTGCCAAGTTTTTGTTAGTGCAACATACTACGAATGCATACTTCCTATGTTAACATTGGGAACAGTTCAGGCACCTAAGCAAATATAAGGAATTAGCTTCCAAGATTATAATACTTCCAACTACAACAGTTCAGGCACCTAAGCAAATATAAGGAATAGCTCCCAAGATTATAATACTTCCAACTATACAAGTAGCAAAAGCCTGATACTTATTGGGAACAATTCAAATTCATAATACATATTTAATATCCAAATGCTGAACTGCATAAATTTTTCATGAGAAAGGAGTTAACATACAGAATGCCTAAATTGAGGTAATGCTCTTCGTACGAGTGTGATGGCATGAGGAATTACCTGCAAGGCCATACTTCTCGAGAAAAGAGAATGTAGTAGCAGCATCCCAATCATACCTAACATAAGTAGATCACATCAAATAAATAAAAAAATTAAATCACACTATAAAAATTAAAATAAATCAACTTGTGACACATTATTGGTGCTTAGTAGGTTCTTGAGGTTTAGGTTCGATCAGTAGAGTCCCTGAAAAAACAAAACTAGCATCATTTAATTATTTGAATTGCTGAATCCAATTTTCTTCTTCCAGTCAACAGCTGCTTGGAGAAACTTGGCCTGAAAATGCAAATGTCACATCTTAATATTCACAATAATAATATCATTCACATATCAAAACAAATGCCTGAAAGTGAAAATACAAATGCAAATGCCTGAAAATGAAAATACAAATGCAAATGCCTGAAAATACAATTTTCTTCTTTCAGCCATTTGACTATGCTATCATGAACTCTACATACTCTGTGACATATGATCGATTAATGGTTACACTATTCTTTCACTGTTAGTGGAACTTCCTAAAATTTGAGCATATTTCTAAACTAGTGCATATATGAAAAAAAATTGTTGACACTTAATTAGACTGATCTCATGTTCTTATGACAACAGAAATTGTATGATCTTAAATTTTGAAAAAAGAAGGAGTAAATAAGAGGAATTTGGCCTATACCACCTTGAAGAATTGTTCCACAGTCCATATTGGCTAGCTCCCTCATTCACTACTGATTATCCATGTTGAGTTGACGATTGCGATCCGATATAGACCATACTGGCTAGCTCCTGCTTCCAATTTCAGGATTCTCAACTCTTCCAAGTTACAGTTCTTGCAAATTAACTGTTAAAAATCACAATACTAGTAGAAATCCATATCAAGATTTGTTTCAAGACATTCACCTCTCTTTGTAGAGCCTCGCTGAGTCATACTCGTTCAGTTGAGTTATACGGTTCCATGTCCTGAAGCAACGTTTTGAGTATGATGTTAATGTTAGGTAGTTGTGCAGAAAAGAGAGAGTACCACAAAAAAATTTATCAAACACCTTATGTGCTTCTGAAGGAGGGATCTTTGGACCCACCGAGTCGGATGTGCGGTCAGTACCAGATCTTCTGAAGGAGGACCCCCTCGATGTCGGAGCTTTACGATGCAGCGGGTGTCGTCGGGATCGCCCTCGTCGATCTGCATCAGGATCTTGATCTCGTCCATGGTCGCCTCTGATATTGCACCCTCTTCTGCACCTTCAGAGCGACGAGGGCGATCCAAATGGTGCAGAAGACCTCCAGGAGTCCATGGGGGCACACTGTCGAGCTTATGGTTCCCTTTGGAGAGAAAAAATATTTAGACATCTTTATTCTAGAGCTGAGGATTTTGGAGGAATATAGATGAAAATTTGGGCGGCTTTGGAGAGAACAAAAAATTTGGGCGGCTAATCAAAAAATTTGGACGACTGACCAAAATAATTTGGAGCTCGGTCAACGACTTCTTCGACTTCTTCCTCACGATGGGTGGGGCGGACTTCTTCGGCGTGGCGGGCTTCTCGGTGCTGGAGTTGAGGCTGTTGGGGTCGTTGCCCCGCTTGTCGGGTTTCAGCTTGGGGGAGATGGGAGGGGAGTAGGGCTTGGAGGTGGTGATGTTGGTGGCGGTGGTACTCAAGGAGATGGTGATGGAAGAGGACAGAGACCTCTGGAGGGACTTCTTGAGCCGTCGAGCCGCCATTGGAAGGGAGAGGACGAAGAGGGGTCGGGAAGAAGCGCGAGAATGGGGAAGATGAAGGAGAGGGAGAGCGCGGAGAAGAGGACGAGCAGAACCCTAACACTCCTCCTTCGCGTTCTTGTCGATCGCGTACGCGGCGGCCTCGAGCTTGTCCTGGAGGGCGACGAGGAGCGTGAGGCCCTCCTCGAAGATTTTGGATCTAGGGTTAGGGTTTTGGAGTTGGGGGAGAGGTGGGAGAAGAAAGGAGGAGAAGGAGAAGACCAGAATATTTTGGGGGAGAGGCGGACTATAGCAAGGATTTTTCCAACAATTAAACTTAAAAAATATTACAAGTTTGCCACCGCTCTAAATTATTAATAACACTTTATTTTATAAACGTTATAAAAAGCCCAGAATTAGCCTAAACCGTCATAGAAAAAAGGTATTTCGAACTCTGATGACGCTTCTTTATCAGCCGTCATGAAATCCACTTATCAAGCGTCATTAATAGGTCTTTTTGTTGTAGTGTATGCACATCTATCGCCGTATCACTTGTACGGAAGTACATTTCATTATGTGCTGTAACTCCACCTTTCTGATATTGAAAATTTTTAAAAAAATTTATATTTTGATTTAAACAATTTGGAAATTTTATATATGTTAAAATATATGTGAAGTTATAGTTATCATTTTAATTTTCAGGCTTTGGGCTTAAATTCGTTTAAATCCATCACTTAAACCTTGGCCCATCACTGGAAGGCCCAAACCCTATGTTATTAATCTGAAGGAAGAGAAAATCCTTCATGTTCTTCTTACAACCGAGCAAATGATTCTTCTGATTCAAATTCTGTAACTGTCCTAACAACCTACACTGTTTCACTCGCCCATCAATTTTTGGCGCCATCGAATTTTCTCTCCACCGACTCTAGATGCCTATTTAAACTCAAATCCTTCAGATCTAGATCTATTTGTTCTCTCCTCCGAAATCCTGAAGTTTCATTCTGAAGAAGGAAGCCATGGCGTGGATGAATGGAGAAGAAGATGACCATAGCTTTTGAAGATCCCTGGGAGATTCGTTCCTAGTCGACCGGCTCAAAGAAGGTTAGATCAATCTGCAGAAATCAAATTACATTTAGAAATTCTTTGATTCGATTAATACTCTTGGATCGAATTTCTGATCCGGATCTATTGTCATTTCTTCATATTAGAATCCTTTCGAAGATCCTTGGGGAAACGTTGGAGAACTCTGTTAAGATCAAATTCTCTTGATTCACTATTGGGATGTCAGTAGTGAGTATCAATGTCTCTTCTCAATCACAATTCTTTTTGTTGTTCCGAAATTCCTTCTAAAAATCTAATTAACTTATTATAGTAACGATGTTCCTGATCTGATGTGCAGATCAGATCTGGACTGAAGTACAAATCAGGTCTAACTAGGGATTACAGTAAGTATTCTATTTATTGATTCATTCTTTTATGAATTCAACGATTGGTTGAGTAGGGGATGAACAATCCTTGAAATGCTTTCCTATTCTTCTATTTGATTTAAATCAGGAGAGTGAGATATCAACTTGCCTTGGATTTAGTACTCGACTCCTAGCAGAGTGTTAGATCTACGAATTCGAGTTGATTTTGAAGGTACTTTCTAATCGCCCAATACTTTGATTATACTCGAATACATGTTTACACTTAGGCATTGTAGCACTAGTATCAGTAGAATATCAGGTTGTCATGTATTTAGCTTGATTACTGTTAATTCAATAAGTTGGACTGAGATGTCAAATGACCATGAACTCGATCAACAATAAGTGGTAGGAAGTTTTCTAATCTATACTTTGATAACCATGGAGTATCCTAAATTATAGGACTAGTGTAGCATTCTTTAGATATCAGAGTTATCAGTCCTGATCACTAGAGGCTGGGTTGAATGGGAGGCTATGACTCTCAGTGATGTACTGTGGAATCAGAGTTGAAGTTCAGTCCTGGGTATGTCTAGCTTAGTATCAATTTATGAGCATACATTACCTTCACTTGTGTTCGAGACAATGTTGAGTTGAGTTTAATTGTTTCCTTCGATCACTGAGATTTATCTCTGTTCTGAGAAATTGAACAGAGAATATTAGAGAACTGTTGAGTTGTAACTTGAGTGTAAGGATGGGGGTTTGTGAGATCATTTTTGGATAGGTAGATTCATTGCAAACACCTTAGTATCAGTTCAACCTTGCAAATATATTTTATGTTATGGTTGCAATTGTTTATTCTCAGTTAAATGAATTTAGGTAATTGCAATTATGCCTGTTCTTTCATTGAAAGTTGAAATAAACCAATACCTATAGCAGATTATTCACTTTAGCTACATTAATTGGAAGTTATCAGTCCAAATTGGGAACTATCCTGGAATGGACTGAACAGTAGAGTAGGTCTCTGTCGCAGTGTAATTCAGGATTGATATATTACAAGTATTGCATCTTGTATGCTTGAGCATGATGTTGGACTGATCTGGATCAGTCATAGTTAAGACTGAAGTTATCAGTCCTAATGATTGACTGAAACATTGGAAATCAGGGCCACCCATGGACAGGAAATTATTCAGTTCTTTCCCAAACCGAATTGCTATGGTATCGTGTGGGACTGAGGCACTTTGGGACTGATATTTGATTATACTGTTGGACTGTTTAGAACTGGATATGAGGTGGAATGTTGGACTGTTTAGAACTGGATATGAGGTGGAATGTTGGACTGTTTAGGACTGGGATTAGGACTGTATAATAATCTGAGAATACAGTGAGATTTTGTACATAGAAATCCTCATATGGAATTCATTAAATGTATTGGTATGATTGGTTAAGCTTATTAAGACTGCATAATACCTAAATTTCAACTGCCAGTTGTTCCCAGGGTATCCATATAATGGAGTGTGGATTAATTCCTCCTTTTGTACTTGTTTAGGCTATTTCTTGTTACCAGGAAATAGGCAAACAGTGTAGGTCAATAAGTTGCAGAAGTAATGTTCTTTAACAGTTGTGAAGCTTTTGATTGCTCTTTATTTTGAATGTAACATGGGGAGACTGTCCAATAGTAGCAGTATTTGAGAATAGACTGGAACATGTGTCCTGGTTTGGACTGAAGATATCAGTCCCACCTTAGGGACTGAATGGTTTAATACCCTGTTAAGGAACTAATTGTAGTACCTATTTAGGAATGATGTAAGGTTCATATGTGACTGTGGTTGGAATGGTTATGTGTGACTAATTGCAGTACCCTATTTAGACTCTACCCCTATTTAGGAATGATGCCAGGCTATAGTTAGGATGGGAGGATAGTTGAGAAAGGTTGGCTTTGTTCAGTCCTATTTTAAGATTAACTTAATGTGCTCTATTTTTATAGAATTTTGTAGACAATTTAGAACTATGAGTATCATTAAGATGTTGGCCACTTAGGTCATGGCATATAATAGCTTGGGTGGTAATGAAGTTAAGGATAGTTATATCATAATGTAGGCTATGTATAGATATGGCTTGGTTGTACAATTGTAGAGATTAATAGGACATATACAAGATGGGTTTAAAGTGAATTAATGATTATGTTAAATAACTTTTCTAGATTAGAAATATCAACTTTACATTGTTGACTTATCAAACTGTAAATTATAAACAAGAGGATTCCCAGCTCCACTACCCTTTCTCGATCACCCGGAGCAAGGCAAGTATACTCCTTGGATTTGTTCATTTCTCATGTCTTATGTATTCATCCTTGAATCTCCTTGATTGACACGATGTATCACGACATTGTCTGGTTTCATGTTTCATGTATTACTTGTGTCTGGGAGGAGAAATACTATAGATATGTGATTAAACCCTGTTACTACTCATGTGAATAGCTTGGGTCCCGTATCGTGCACGCGGGACCAAAGCCGTACCATTTCATGTTCATTGTATCTACCCAAGCCGATCACACAATCTAGATGTATTTCAATATTGCACATGTCAGGATTCATGGTTGTATTTCAGGATTCATGGTTGTATTTCATGTTCAGGTTGTACTTCATGTTCAGTGGTATTTCATGTTCAGGACTCTTATTATGTTTCCTGTATTTACTTTCAGTATTTTCTGTTCAGTTTCATGTCTTGTCTCATTTCTCGTTCTTTATATATATTTTCTGTTTCTTGTTCATACCATTATGTTCATGTTCATTTTCTTGGATGTACTTAGCTCCGCTCCTAACTAGGATATGTTGCAGGTGAGTTGGAGGCTCTGTACGACACGTATTATGGCGGGGAGCCATTAGATGCAGGAGAGTTAGCTGGAGTTGCTCTTGACTTAGAGGCTGCAGAAGCCTAGAGCTTACCTTAGTATTTTCATATTATTTTGTTGTTTTGAGACTAGTAGACTTACTTTCATTTGCTGGAATGTAATAAATTCTGAGATTTGTACTTTACTCTGGGTTTGGGACACATTTATAGATGTTGTGTTTTCATACTTGTCTTGATATCTGGTTAGTTTTCCCTAGATTGGTACAGCTTATTTTGTCGTGTCTAACGACAAAGGCTGGACGTGTCCGACTCGTGTCCGACTATTCGAGAGCGGGTCGTGACATGTGCCCCTGCACATTGTACACCTATTGACGATCACGTACCTGCTATAGTTTTAAATATTACATATACATCTGTCTCTATGACATATGTATCCCTGCCATGATAGATTGTGATATGCCATAATTTCTGTTTATTACACTTTAGTTCATTTCATTCTTCGTACATTTAGTTTGTTAGAATCAGTACTTGCTCCCGTCCTGACAGGATAAACGTTGTAGGTATACTTACCGAGGAGGAGTTGCTATGCGATTCCTATTATGGAGTTGCTGCCGAGGATCAGGCTTTACTTTACGAGGATGTACCTGTAGGAAAACTCGTCTAGTTTGTTTATTTACTTGGGACTTTTGAGAGTAGTCATGTATTAGACTATGTATTTTGTAACTGGACCTGTATCCAGTTTTACATTTTGGCCATGTACTCGGAACATTTTATATACGAGATGATTTTATGTTTGGATATATTCTGACTCATTATTACATATAGAACTGTTAGCACACTTTGGTCTTATTTGTCTTTAGAACAGCTTACTACGCTTTATCTCAAGCGTAGGCTGGACATGACTCGGCCCGGCCCAACAATTTGGGTAACGGATCGTGCCAAATATGCTGCAGGGGGGCTGTGGGCGGACAAACCTGTATAAAATTAAAAGATAACTCAGCCGGACCCAAATACCGTTTGCTATATATAATTTTTTTTTTTTTTTGGTGTCCTCTAAATTTTTGAGTCCGAGGCAAGTGTCTTATGGACCTGCCCTGCACGTTGATTGACCTGCCAAAGGGGAGGACGTCATGTGACGGATGGACCAGCCCGCACGCGGGCAAGCTGGCAGTGTCGTTTACCAAATAATAGATTATTTGGGTCTAAATCCAATCAATTTTCAGATTTTTGTCAAATCCACCCCTAATTTGTGTTTATCAAACATGTCCTAATGTTGAGAGTTTGTTGGCGGTTGGAATTCAATTGACAAGATGGTCACTCTGTTTTTTTCCTCTGATGCTTTCACATATGTAAGGGAGACGGGTTTGGTTGGACCAACTGACAAGTGGACCTGGTTATGGCCCACCAGTGCTCCGCCGTGGCCCACTCTTGTAAGTGACAAAGAACAGGTTTGGTTTATTTAGGAAGAAATTAATTAAACAAAAAGCATTAAGTAGCCGGCCATGGAGGACAGACGAGGAGCAAGTCCAAATTGGGGCCCACACTGAGCAAGAGTAGTTCACCCAATCGCCAAACTCCAAATCTACTGCTTTCTCATCCCTCGCGAGTCCAATTTAGAAAAACCCTAATTATTTTTCCCCCTTTTTATTCTCGTTCAATACAATTCTGTTACTATTATTGGCCATAGCTCGTTCCATAGACCCGGGAAAGAAGCAACCGCTTTTATAGCACACGCACATAGAATTCTCAAAAAACTCTTCTTTCTTTCTTTCTTTCTTCTTCTTTGGCCATGGCGATCGCAGCCGCGATGGTGGTCCTCCCCATCGGCCTCCTCTTCCTCCTCTCCGGATTCATCGTCAATCTCGTCCAGGTACGAAAGCAGTAATCTTGATGCGTTCGTTTGATTACTGCTGAAAATTTGATTGAAAATTGGAGTTTTTTTCTTCTTCCTGTTCTTGCAAGAATTGGTTGCTTTAAAGTTCGTTTCTTGATACTTTATCACCCCCTAGATGGTTGCTCTGTGTGATTTCCTGTTACGAATTTGAATGTTTGAGGTGTCGGGGATTGATGGGTTTTGTTTGGTCTTTGCAGAGAATTGATAAAGATTGGACCTTTTCTATTTCCTGTTACCAATTTGAATTCGAATGTCGTGGTGTTAGGATTGATGGGTTTGTTCGAGTTTTTGCAGAAATTTGATTAAAAACTGGACCTTTTCTATTTTTTTGGTTGTCTAAAATTAAGAACCAGACCGCCCGAACCCTGACCTCCGTTGTTTCACTCAATTCTATACATTAAACAAATCATGCTAAAATACTTTTATCACACTAGGAAACGCACGTAAAATAAAATTTATTTTTATCTGATATTATTAATTATATTTAAATTAAGATTTATTACATATGTATGTATATTTTTATTAAGATTTGTTGAAGATTTAGTTGTATTTTAATTATAATTTGTTATGGATATATATGAATAAAAGAGAGTCGGTTATGCGGAAGAAAAGCGAGGAAGTTAAAATTCACAATTTTTTTTAAATAAATGGTTGATGATATACATATGGCTTGGACGGCTCACTTTTGAGCTGTTTCCAAGCCACATTATATAGTAGAAGATATATTAAAATACTTAAATAACAAGCATGTCCTAAATTTATTAAGATATGTTTTAATCCACTATCAATTCAATTTAAAATTTGATGATCAATAGTCAATGACTAATCATAATTTTTAATCCATAAAGACATTTTACTATTTAGTTTTCTAAATGACCAGGAAATTAAAAAACTAAGATAGAACCGGACTGAACTGAACCGCGAGTATAATAAACGTGATCCAACCATTCCAACTTGTGGTTTTTCGGTTAGGTTTGGTTTGGTTCTTTCTCGGTTCTTGCACACCCTATTGTTTTTTTGGCAGTTCTATCACTGTTGATATTGGTAGTCTTGTAGAAGAAACAATTTTGTTATGTGTATGTTATCTGTGATTCTACATATGCGGATTAGATCTTCTTGTGAGTACGGTCTTTTTGGTACAACAGGTAGTTTAGGTTCCCGGGAAATTCCAAGATTTGACCTTTCATGTTAAGAATTTGAATATAAACCTTTGGGGATTAATGAGTTTATTTCATTTTTGCAGAAAATTGATAGATTTTGGAGCTTAGCACGAGTATTAGTATTTGTGACCATAGTAATTATTGGTTTCTTAAAACGTTATTTATTGTCACTTTTATCACTGTTGGTATTGGTAGAAGAAGCCCTTTTTATTGATATGTGTATATTAGCTACTGACTTAGATCTTTAAGAGTATGATGGCTTGTTTTAGCTTGATTTTATGCCAAATGTCTTGTTTCAAATTGATGGGTATAACAAATTTAGCCTGTCTTAGTATTGGTTTCACTTCTTGACCCCTCTTATTTTGGTAGGGTCGGGGGGGGGGGGGGGGGGGGGGGGGGACATTTTTTTTCCTCCTTTTAAACAATAGAACATAAACTTTACAAATCAATATGAAAATGAAAACTAATTTCCATTTATTAAACCTTGACCGTATTAAAAGAACTTCTTGAATACATTTAATAGTCTGAAATAATCATTAATCACAATTGAACTTGATGTACCTTCAGTACATATTTAAATACAATATAGATATGGAGTTCTATCTAACCCAAAGAAACTAGGATCTCCTACTGACAAAACTAATAAACAAAATCAAAATCTTAGCCACTATGCATCATATTATTTTTAGATTATGCACTGAGATAGACATATCAATCATTGAGTATTAAAAACATAGTTTCAATTGATTAATTAATGCAACTAACCTATAAAAGTTAGAGAAAGTGATAGTCGGCAGTGATAGTGTGGCAAAGAAGGCTTCTATCAGAGGATGCGTCGTCGAGCAGGAGTCCACCAGCTCGTCACTTTGGGGGGATGCACCACTAGGAACTGATGAAGTCAACGAGGAGGTAGAGAAAATCACATGGACGAAGAGGACCAGAAGAAAGAGGTAGTGATATAACAAGAAAAATGAGAAGACATAAGCAAAGAGAAGTGAAGAAAAGAAATCACATAACGGAAGAGGAAATGACAGGAGGAAACCATAATTCCTATGTTAAGTTTTTTTTTTAATTACTACTTAATATAGCTTTTCTTATTTGCTTTAGCTCGTGGGGTTGTGATTGGAATACAAACTTTTGAGTAGATAGGCTTTGAACTATGGATTTTGATTGAATATGGGATGGAAGCATAAGCTTTCGAAAAATGGCATGGATATATGAGCCATGGGCTTCTATGTAAACTACATAAATGTCAAAAAGTTGGGTGGAGGCATGACCCTGTCAGGCCCATCCCTTTGTGTTTGGTGTTGGATAAGCTAGAAGTTTGTGTTGTTTTTGTAGTAGAAGCATTGGTCTAGCCGCCATCATCATTATCATCCAAGCCTTCTCCCATCCAAATGGGGTCGGCTATGGAGCATAAGAAAACTCCATACAAGATTTTACAAAGTTTATGTCTGGCTGTCGACGTGACGTCAACCCTCTAAATTCCTAGTCAAGGTAGCTATAAACATGAGAGGTCATGTCATAAAACCTAGGCGGCAAGTTGGCGGGTAGGGAGACCTACCTTTTTGATTGCAACTTAAGCTCATGCAAGCAAGGAATACCTTCAAGTTCCGCTAGACTATAAAGAGTCTAGATCAAGCATTGCTCTAGACCAAGCCTTTACTGCTGTGATTTGAGTATCATTAGTTATGGCATTAATGGGCTGTTGGACTTCTGCATGAAATTGCTAAACCGGAAAATTTTCTGTTTGTTGGTATATTAGTTGTTAGGGTATTAGTGTAATTTTGTTTGCTTGAGTCCAGTTAATAAGGAGAATCCTTGTTATTCTAACATCTTTTTACGTTTGTTTAAATGCCTACATATATGATTTTTTCCATGAGATAATAAGCTGCTTAAGTTTATGGAAAATTTGCTTGTTGAAGTTCTTTTATTTTTATAAAGAAGCCTTCCCCGTGGTTGGTAGTCAGTTTCCTTTGGCTGGGAGTGTTTTTGTACTTTGTTTATCTTCTTCTTTTCATCATTTTCATCAAAGTGTTTTATAATACTTTATTTCATTGTTAATTCGTATTATAGATCTCATCAAATACTTCTACTAGCTTTAAATTCCTGTTTTTCCCCCCCAACTTGCGTCTATCTTCACATATTTTCTCTGGATTTATCATTTTTAAGAGATTATGGAGTTTAGCTTTGTGTGGTTGAGGTTTTTTACATGGTATCTTAACTATTCATTTGCAGGCTACTTGTTTTCTTGCTATTCGGCCTTTCTCAAAGAGTACGTATAGGAAGATAAACAGAGTAATTGCTGAGTTATTGTGGATTCAGCTTGTGTGGCTCTTTGATTGGTGGGCTGGTGTCAAGGTATTTTCTTATAGACAAAATTAATTGAAGCATTTGTGTGGTATCTTGCCCTTGCAATTGTATCGTTCTCAGTCCTTTTTGAGCAAGCTTCTTGGATTCTGTTACTACTTGACTATTCTACCTCGGTAGGGCACGCATAGGTCCTACAATTTATCTGAAAAATTTCTAATTTAATTTCTTTATTTTCTGATTCTATATTAACCCATGACTATAAAGATCAAATAGTGAAGAGCCAATACCTTATCTTATTCAATTATATAGTAGCCTATTGAGTAATATATGTAAGTAACACTAAACATAATTGATGGGTTGGTTGCAAGTTCCTCGCCGGAGGCATTCAATGGCAATGATGTAATGTAAGGCACCTGCCTTATTGGTAATGTATCTTCTGCTACTAGCCCCTTGCAAAGATAGAACAACTCTCTGTAGTCCTACGTGAGGAAAGGGTAAAGGGGAGCCAAAGAGATGACATTAAGCATATTCCCTTCACATATCTCTGCTTCGTCAACCTATTGTATGATTTGTTTGGCTACATACTGCTGCCATCATGACTACTTGTTTTGCACTAAGCTGTTTGGTCACATGCTGCGGCAGAAACAAGTGCTCCTTACATGTTTGGTTATATGTAAGATGAATACCTTATAATTCAGATATTCTTTTGGTCGGACATCTGTTGTTTTTGTAACTTTACATTTTGTGTTTTGGTTCTTATTTGTAACCCATAGATGGATCATGGCACCAAAATGGATTTAAGCGGAAGCAATATTAATTATAACTTAGGTGTTTTTGAACTTGGTTCCGTTTAGATCACAATTGTGAAACCTCCTACGAAAGAGGAAATTCCTTGGTTCATCCTGCAACAAATCGTGATGAGGAACTCATGCACCAAGATCAATTTGCGTCATCCTTTTGAATCATGACTATGATGCCAGATGTAATCCATAGATGGGTCATGACATAAGAGGAGGCTTAAGCGGAAGCAATAGGAATTATACCTTCGGCGTTTGAACTGGGTTCCTTCTATTATGCCCTCTAGATCACAATTGTGAAACCTCCTATAAATGAGGCGGCTGATTGGTTCATCCCGTAAGAGATCTTTCCTCTTGGAGATTGAGAAGAAGAGAATAACTTGGGGATCAAGTTATGATGGAGGTACAAACAAACTTCTAGGTTTCATCTTAGAGAGTTCTCCCTATGAGAGCAACCTCATATATATAGGCAAATAAGAAACCTCAGTAGTGCACCCCACATGGACGCACTTAACATAATACCCCTTGGCCCCATGTGGGCTGGCCACCCTTGTGAATCGGACCTGGTCTGGTCTGGTCTAAACTGGACCTGGTCTGGTTCGGGTGAGATGCCAACATTATAACCCTGCGGTAATAGACTGCCTCCCATATACAAATTGTTCACAAATTATTGAACATAATTGCCTATGGTTTTAGCTCCTTACATGTTTGGTTAGATGTAGATGGATACCTTATAACTTCAGATATTCTTTTTTGGTCAGATATCTGTTGTTTTTTTGTAATTTTACTTATTGTGTTTTGGTTCTATCAACCCGAAGGTAATAAACTGCCTCACATTCACAAATTATTGAACATAATTGTTATGTGTTAGCATTGGCAATATTCTGAACATTTATGCCTTTTTTTAGATAAGTCATTAATGGCGGTCCCTGTCTTGGTCTACTAGCACCAAGACCCCTCCGATTCCCATTTTTATTTTGTCCGGGCTGAGATTCAAACCCACTCCTGCTCGTCCCCTCCCTTACTAGTGTTACCACTAGACCACCCCCTTTGGTGGTTCTGAACCTATTATGTTGAGATGATCTATGGCTCGCTAAAGTGAACTTCTTTAGTGCACTATTCAGTTTGAAGAAGCTTGACTACAATGATAATTTGCTTACTTTACATATTATGCAGCTTATCAATCAGTTAATCAATATGGCTGCCAAGGAACATAACAACTCAAGCAGCCCAACATGGAAATGAATGACCTACACTAACCACCGGGAATGGACCTAGATTATGGAAATGGTTATATGAAAATCCAAAGTTGAGGGTTGTGTTTCCTCCAAAGGGTGATGTCGATTTATGTGACTTGGCATCAACGACTTCCCTTCAATCTGACTTGTCACTGGATTCTTCTTTTTGCCATTGTGGAGGGGCAGGCTTATAAAATGCGTCTAGGAGCAAGTTTCTGTGACAAATATAGCTACCTAAGAATGATAGACTTTGACAATGGGATGCCCTGCTGAAGTGACTCATCATCACCATCATCACTATGTAGCTATTTTCCCATCAAAATGAGGGGATGACAACATGGCAATGAGGAATACCTACAAATTGGGTAGGCCTTTATTGAAAGCTTGATCAAGTTATATATGTGTCCAGCATGAAAACTAAGAAGCAATCCTCTAAAATCTTCTTTTTCAACTTAAAAAATGGTAACGATGATGGGATTTATAATTTGATTGCAATATTATCTGTCGGCCATAGATTTATAATTTGATTGCAATATTATCTGTGGACGTTACGTTTCAGGAGCACGTCTGATTCATTACCATGAATATATGCAACTTTATTGTTTCTGTTGCATATTCTCACCATTGGAATTGGATTAACATCACGTTTCTAATGTTTATGCAGATTCTAATTTTTGTGACTTGCTGAAGTGACATTTTTTTTATTGCAGGTCCGTGTATATGCAGATTCTGAAACTTATAATTCAATGGGTATGGAACTTTTGAGACAAACACATGGCAAAATATTGCCTTTGACTTAACCACAGAAGATAGTTGTTTATTTTTTTGCTCTTTTATGCAGGGAAAGAGCATGCACTTGTTATCTCTAATCACAGAAGTGATGTTGACTGGCTAGTTGGATGGCTTTTAGCTCAGGTGCATATGTTTTGTATTTCATGATTTATGAACTTTCATCATAATCAATAGCTTTATCAATAAATGCCTTTTAATAGCTCTCCAATCTTATCTTTATCGTGATCATCACCGGAGTTCAAGATTCACTTTTTGGCTAACTGGTGATTCTGTTTGCTTCAGCGCTCAGGTTGCCTTGGTAGCGCGCTAGCAGTCATGAAGAAATCATCAAAATTTCTTCCGGTGGGTACAGTTACATATATTGCTTTTCTTTCTTCGTGGAATATTACCTGTAACTTGTCATTTTTTTAACTGGTTCCTACATTCTTGCACAATAAAAAGATCCATTTTCGTCATTATGCGAGTCTCCAACCTTACACTCTACTTTGAGTATATTACCAAAATTTATGTGAACTTGGGACAATAGCTGATTATGTACTTCATACAGTCTTTTTATGTTGATTTCTAGTTTTTGAAGTTAACATAAGTTCATCCTTGCATGGACCCAGGATTGGCTTAAACTTTGGAAGAGTTGAGTATAAAAACATTATTCAACCCTTTTGTGGAGCCTTGTCTCCAACCAGCTTAAGAGCATGGTCCTTCCATGGTTGATGGCACGAGTCCTGGTCGTCATTGTTGGGAAAGAAGCGCGGAAACCTTTCCCCAAACCGGAGAGTACCTGCGAGAGGACCGAGCAAACAACGCACGAACCCAAAAACAAGCACACACAACAATCACGCAGACACAGAGAATTTTTGACGTGGAAACCCTTGCGGGAAAAAAAACCACGGGACGATCGGAGTCCAACCCTGAGAAGCCTCCACTAATGGAATAGAAGAATTACACCCTCTACAAACTCCTCCCGATCCAAAACGGATCCCCACAACACTCAGAGACAAGAACAATGATCACAAGGCTACGAAGAACGAGAACGACGAGTAGAGATTACCCGAAACACGATCTCCTTCGAAAAACGACCTTCGATCCTCCGTCTTCTTCTCCAAAGTTGCAATGGCACTCTTGCCTCCTTCTCTCTCAAACTTGTGTTGCCCAATACTTGCGATAATGAATTAGGGTTGAGAAAACTCAATATAACTCCCCAATCCCGCAACCAACCTGGACCGTTGGATTAGATCCAATGATGAAAACTCATCCTAAAATCTGCTTCAGCCCCCGACGACACAGAGTTCGGCCAGAACTCTGTGTCAAGCATCCAGAACCTCACCCCACAGTACTGGAGTGGCCAGACCGAGTTCGGCCCGAACTCGCCATGGGACCGAGTTCGGCCCGAACTCGGATCCCCTGTTCCAGAATCTCCCCCTGGGCAGCAACAGCAGCAGCGACTCTACGTCGCCCACTTCCCGAGCTTCTTCGACACACGAACGGCGCTCGTCGCACTCCGGGGTCTTCTCCACATAGGTTGGGAACCCCACCCACTCCAACAAATCTCCCCCTTCACAACTATGGGGAGGACGTCGTCATCCCGACGATCTGCCTGCAGTACTCAAACTTCCCCCTTGGTAGAATCTTCGTAAACATATCAGCTCCGTTGTCGTCTGTATGCACCTTCTCAAGCTCCGCGTCCTTCTTCTCAACCACATCCCGTATCCAATGATACCGGGTCTCGATGTGCTTGGACCGGCTATGAAACGTCTGATTCTTCACAAGGTGGATAGCACTCTGACTGTCGCAAAGCAAAGTATACTGCTCTTGCTTCAGTCCCATTTCCTGCAACAGCTTCTTCATCCATAACAGCTCCTTGCAAGCCTCCGTCGCCGCAATGTATTCCGCCTCCGTCGTCGACAAGGCAACACACTTCTGCAACCGCGACTGCCACGATACTGCTCCTCCCGCAAACATCATCACGTAGCCCGAAGTCGACCGCCTCGTGTCTACATCTCCAGCCATATCAGCATCGGTATACCCGACCAGCTTCGGCTCGTCACCACCAAAGGAAAGTCTCCAACCGGCAGTGCCCTGAAGGTATCGTAGAATCCACTTGACCGCACTCCAGTGTACCCTTCCAGGATTCGAAAGATACCTGCTAACCGTACCAACTGCATGAGCAATATCTGGCCTCGTACACACCATAGCATACATCAGGCTTCCCACAGCTGAAGCATATGGAACCCGCTCCATATCTTCCTTTTCGTCCTCGGTAGATGGACACTGCTCCTCAGTGAACTTAAAGTGAGCCGCGAGGGGGGAACTCACTTTCTTCGACCCGTCCATCCCGAAACGCTGAAGTACCCGGTGAATGTACTTCGTTTGGGACAAGTGTAGAAGCTTGGACTCTCTCTCTCGGCTGATCTCCATCCCAAGAATAGTCTTCGCTGCGCCCAAATCCTTCATAGAGAAGGCCGCGCCCAGTTGGCGCTTCAACTCCGCTATCCTAGTGGCATTTCGACCCACTAATAGCATATCATCTACATAGAGCAATAAAATGATGAAATCATCATCGGCAAAATACCTCACAAATGCACAATGGTCCGACGTCGTCCGTGCATAACCATGCTCCCCCATAAACGACTCGAACTTTCTGTACCACTGCCTCGGAGCCTGCTTCAGACCATACAAGCTCTTCCTCAACCGGCAGACCAAATGTGACTTGCCCTTCTCACAGAATCCCTCCGGCTGCTCCATGTACAACTCCTCCTCAAGATCACCGTGGAGGAACGCCGTCTTCACATCCATCTGCTCGACCTCCAAGTCGAAACTGGCTGCTAATGCTAGCACCACCCGAATAGACGAATGCTTGACGACAGGCGAAAAGATCTCATCATAATCCACGCCTTTCCGCTGACCGTAGCCCTTGACTACCAGCCTCGCTTTGTATCGAGGGCGAGTAGCATCATCCGTCTGCTTCACTCTGAACACCCATCGATTCTTCAAAGCCTTCTTGCCCTTTGGCAACCGCACCAGATCATAAGTAGAATTTGTGTGCAAGGAACTCATCTCCTCCTGCATAGCCACCATCCACTCCTGCCTGTGTTCGTCTTCCATAGCCTCTGCGAAACTTTCGGGCTCTCCCCCGTCAGTCAGTAGTACATACTCATCCGGCGAGTATCTCGTAGATGGTCGACGATCCCTGTTGCTCCTTCTCAGTGGAGCCACTGGTGCTGGCTGTATACCGACAGCCTCCTCCCCTTCAGGAACTACCTCTCCGGCATGCTCATCCTCCTGAGGGACACCCTGACCACCATCAGCAGGCTGATGATCAAGGTTGGGAGCAACTCCATGTACCGGCTCCCCCATAACTGGATCCTCCGCGATGTCCTCTGGAAACTGCTCGAAGCGAAATGACTCTAACTCAGGCAATTCCTCAGCCTCAGAAGGCGTCTCGGAGTCCTGAGTGTTGGTCATGGTCTGATCCTCGACGAACACCACGTCCCTGCTTCTGTAGAGCTTTCCTTCCACTGGGTCGTAGAGTCTATAGCCAAACTCATCCCGACCGTAGCCGACAAAGACGCATCGCCTCGTCTTCGGCTCAAGTTTGGTCCTCTCGTCCTTCGGTACATGCACGAAGGCTTTACAACCAAACGCCCGCAGGTGACTGTATGACGGCTCTTTACCGTACCATACTTTATCAGGCACATCACCCTGCAAAGGAGCACTAGGAGACAAATTAATAATATAAGCAGCTGTGAGAAGAGCCTCACCCCAATAACTGCCCGGCAAGTTTGCTTCTGACAGCAAACACCGCACCCTCTCCATCAGTGTCCTGTTCATGCGCTCCGCTACACCATTGAGCTGAGGTGTCTTTGGCGGAGTCTTCTGGTGTCGTATCCCTTGCTCTCTGCAATACGCATCAAAGGGACCGATGTATTCGCCGCCATTGTCGGACCGAACACACAACAACTTCTTGCCCGTCTCCCTTTCAACGGAGGCCTGAAACTCCTTGAAAGTAGGCAGCACCTGATCCTTGGTCTTTAAGGCATAGACCCAAACCTTCCTGGAACAGTCATCAATGAAAGTCACAAAGTAAGAAGCACCACCGAGAGATTTTACCTTCATAGGACCGCAGACATCCGAGTGAATCAACTCGAGCAACGCCGGCTTCCTCGAACTTGGGTGACTCTGGAAAGACACCCTACTTTGCTTCCCAGCCAAACAGTGCGTGCATTTCTCCAACTTTGTAGACTTGAGCCCCGGAATCGCTTTCCTGTTCACCAAGTAGCTCATCCCCTTCTCGCTGATATGGCCGAGCCGCCTGTGCCACAACTCGGTAGACGCGTCACTGACTGCGTTCACCTCCTGTGCCCCCTCTGCGCTCCCCTCCATATAGTAGAGACCGGACTTCTTGCTTCCTCTGGCAATCACCATCGAACCTCTGGAAAGCTTCCACTGACTATTCCCGAAGAGACTGAAGAATCCCTCGTCATCCAACCTTCCAACCGACACCAGGTTGAAACGGATATCAGGGACATGACGAACATCCTTGAGAACAAGAACCGCACCCGTCTTCGTTCTCAAATGCACATCTCCAATGGCAACCGCCTTCGACACATCTCCGTTGCCCATCTTCAACACGCCACAGTCGCCTGTCGTGTAAGTGGCAAACAGTGCCCTATTGTGAGATACATGTGCTGAAGCCCCTGAGTCCACCAGCCAAGAATTGTCATCGCAGGCGAGGTTAGTAATGACCTCATCACCTACGACGATCACATCGCCTCCATGCGTCGAGGCCGCCGCTGTAGTGTTCTCTTCTTGCTTCCCCTTGTCGCCCTTCTTCTCTCTCTTCCAAGCGAAACAGTTCCGCTTGATATGGCCCTTCTTACCGCAATGATAACACTCTGAGTCCTCGTACCGACCCTTGGACTTTCCCCTGCTCTTGTCTCTGCCACCACCTGGACCCCTGCTTTTGCCCCTTCCGCGGCTCTCTGAAACCAATGCCTCTGAGTGGTGGGATGTGGATGAAGTGCCCTGAGAACGTCTCCGCATCTCTTCATTCAACACCCCGCTCTTAGCAAACTCCAGACTGACCACGCCCTCTGGAGCAGAAGCGATCATAGATACTCGTACGGTCTCCCACGAGTCTGGCAAGGTACACAGCAGCCACAGTCCCTGAACTTCGTCGTCGAACTTGACTCCCATAGAAGATAACTGGTCAACCACGCCCTGGAAATCACTCAAGTGATCCGTAATAGATGCCCCATCCTTGTACCGCAGACCCATCATCGTTCGGATCAGGAACAACTTGTTTACCCCGGTCTTCTTCGCATACAAGGATTCCAGCTTATCCCATAACGTCTTCGCGTGCTCAATATTGGCAACGTGATTGTACACGTTCTCATCAACAAACTGCCGTATGTACCCACACACCTGTATGTGCTCGAACTTCCAGTCCTCCTCGGATTTATCACTGGGCCTCTCGGATGCAAACACGGGTAGATGCAGCTTCTTGACAAATAGCAAATCCTTCATCTTGCTCCGCCAATAATGATAGTTTGTGCCATTAAGGTTCACCATGCGCACCGGCTTCGCGTCCATCTCTCCTCTCTGGTTCCTCTGTCAACTCCTGACACCCTTTGAACCCAAAGCTCTGATACCACTCTGTTGGGAAAGAAGCGCGGAAACCTTTCCCCAAACCGGAGAGTACCTGCGAGAGGACCGAGCAAACAACGCACGAACCCAAAAACAAGCACACACAACAATCACGCAGACACAGAGAATTTTTGACGTGGAAACCCTTGCGGGAAAAAAAACCACGGGACGATCGGAGTCCAACCCTGAGAAGCCTCCACTAATGGAATAGAAGAATTACACCCTCTACAAACTCCTCCCGATCCAAAACGGATCCCCACAACACTCAGAGACAAGAACAATGATCACAAGGCTACGAAGAACGAGAACGACGAGTAGAGATTACCCGAAACACGATCTCCTTCGAAAAACGACCTTCGATCCTCCGTCTTCTTCTCCAAAGTTGCAATGGCACTCTTGCCTCCTTCTCTCTCAAACTTGTGTTGCCCAATACTTGCGATAATGAATTAGGGTTGAGAAAACTCAATATAACTCCCCAATCCCGCAACCAACCTGGACCGTTGGATTAGATCCAATGATGAAAACTCATCCTAAAATCTGCTTCAGCCCCCGACGACACAGAGTTCGGCCAGAACTCTGTGTCAAGCATCCAGAACCTCACCCCACAGTACTGGAGTGGCCAGACCGAGTTCGGCCCGAACTCGCCATGGGACCGAGTTCGGCCCGAACTCGGATCCCCTGTTCCAGAATCTCCCCCTGGGCAGCAACAGCAGCAGCGACTCTACGTCGCCCACTTCCCGAGCTTCTTCGACACACGAACGGCGCTCGTCGCACTCCGGGGTCTTCTCCACATAGGTTGGGAACCCCACCCACTCCAACAGTCATAACTTTCATGAAAACTTTGCAAAAGGTTGATCATATTTTTGGGGACTTGATATCATCATGAACACATTTTACTGCTCAAATTCGATTTCATGCTATCCTGGAGTAAAGTGCTATCTTTATAGAACTTATGTGGCAATTGGATCAACCTTAATAGACTAGAAAGAATCGCCATTAGCTTTGATTTTGGTATTGAACAAAAACAAGATTTGAGGCTTTGTTATGATTTTGAGATGATGGAAGAAAACTTGAACAGTATTAGTAGAAAACTTAGCAGTCTCTGGACTCTTACGGAGTTTCTTCATGTTGATATCTGCTCAAGTAGGTTATTCCTCATATTCCTTCATAATGATTATGAGAGGTGGAGCATCCTTTACATTTTCCTTAATACATTAGATTCTTACTCACAAGGATTTGACCTTCCTCCTAGTAGTTGCAGCTTTAATCAACTGATACAAAGCTCTTCTAGCTCCCCTAGCCTTTAGACTTCTTCATTTTCAATTGGTTATGTACTTGCAAAAATCAATTTAAACATGTGGTACAAGAACATTAACAACAATAGAAAGAAACAAAACTTTTATCCCAAATTTTTTGGGGTTAGCTGTTTGAATTCTTTTCTTTCCATTCAGCTGTATTGAGGGTCATGTCTATCTCTAACACTAGCAAAAATTATATCCTTCTTTAAAACTTAAATTCATGTTCATTTGGGCCTACCTCTAGTCCTAACGTCTCCCTTAACCATGTAAGACAATTTTCTCTTATCTTGTCCTCTATTGATGCCACCTCTAACTTTCCATGGGTACGCTCATTTTTTATCCTATGTTTTAATATATTGCCACTCATTTATCTTAAGATTCTCATTTGAGTTATACTAATTTTCTATACATGTTTATTAATTGCCCAACATTTTGATTCATAAAGCAAGACTTGTCATACAACAATCTTATAGATTTCTTTTCAACTTTACATGTATTTTGCCATACTCCATAAGTACTCATTTCAACCAAGGTTCGCGGTATCGGAATCGGACCATTCCTATGAGTATCTGTATCGGCGATATCGGTAGTATCGGCGGTTTCGGATCGGAGTATCAGATTTTTTGGTATCGGAAAACAAATAATTATTAATAAATTACTAACATTTAAAAAATATATTTTATACATTTAGGAATAATTTTAAGTATTTCCAGTGTTATTTCTTAGTAGTTTTGAAATTAAATGAAATAGTAGTCACCCTTACCGATTGGTTTACATGCAATAGATCAATTTTTTTTTCTTTTATGTGCTTTCACAGCCTTATTATGCTTCAAACCCTTGTTGATTTGTCTTTTTTTCTTTAATTTCTTTGCCAAATTGATCGAAAAAGAGACCCTCAATGTTGGTATCGGTCAGTATCGGGTATCGGTCGGTATCGGATCGGGACATGCCAAACCGTATCGGTATCGGCCGTATCGGATCGGTATCGGCCGATACTTTAACCTATGAATTTTCAACCATCATGTTTTAATTTCGCACATAACATCCTTCTCAATCTTCCTATGACGATGAATAATTGATCATAAATATTGAAACTATTACTGCATATACCCCCTGATTTCTCTTTGGCTTATGGTTGAAGTTATACTACTATACTTTGTTTTTATCCTACTAATTTTAAAACCCTTTGATTTAGGGGTGAGCATTGGTTCGGTTCTGTTTGAACCGGACCGTATTGTTCTAAACCGACCTAAACCGTAAACCGGAAAGCTGAAAACCACAAACCGAACCGTCTAACCTATAACCCGATCAGAACCGAACCGAATTAGAACGGTTCGATTCTCGGTTGGTTTGGTTTTATGGGCCACTGGACTGGGCCGGGTTTTAATGGGCCGGGCTGTATGGGAGAATACAAATTTAATGGGCCGATTTTTAATGCACTATACAAATTTAATGTAGAATACAAATTTACAAATAAAAGCAGTATATTTCTTTCCAAATTGGACTCTAAAGTCCTGCACATAACAAAACCGAACAAATATCAAATGAGAACAGAAGTTACAGAACATAACCAATCGAAATATACAAATAAAAGCAGCTATTGGTCCTGCACAATGCCACAATATACAAATTCCCCACATTCCAGAATTAAGTTACAAACCCCCAGATTCCACTCTCCAGAATAGAACCGAACAAATATACAAATTACAAATTGACAATCAAGAAGAATTGTTCATGTCTGCCCTTCCAATAATGTGTTCCAAAGTATTACACCGATTTGAAAAGAGGGGAAGTAATCACCTCGCTCGTTGACGTTGATTCTACCGTTAACTTACCCAATTCTAAATGATAAGAATAAATCAATGAACAAGTTAAAACACAACTATATCAAATTGAAAGAATGTAATACAATATAAAAACTGAAAATTACCCATTTCTACTTTGTAGATGTCCTCGAAATCCTTTTCAATAATATAAACAATGGATCGATCGGAAGATCCCCTAAACCAATCTTGACAACAAATAAGTGCTTGAGCAATTTTAGGAGTCAAAGAGCTTCTATAAGAATCAAGCACACGACCACCCATACTAAAAGCGGACTCGGAAGCCACAGTAGATATGGGGATGACCAAAATATCCCTTGCCATCTTTGAAAGGATCGAAAAACGAAGAGAATTAAGCTTCCACCATCCCAAAAGATTAAAATTATCACTTTCATCGTCGTCATCATCTACGGTACTCTCATCTAAGTAACGATCAAGCTCAGATTTAGTATCACCACCACCTAATTCCATCTTGTGCTTCTTGAATTGGGGCTTCATAAACTCTTTCAATTGCAAAGTGTGCACCGGTTGATTTTCACTAGAAGATTGAACTCTATCACTAGTAGTAGTACTAGTGCCACCAATTTGAGAAGTGCTCTTGTTTTTGTACTCATTGAACATAGAGTACGCAACACTTTTCACTTTCTTTTTCATGGAATCACTCTTTTCCGTACCATATAGTTGATCAAGAGCATATTTCACGTATTCCAACTCATGCCATGGATCAAGAATTGGTGCAATAAATATAACCATATTCATCTTCTCAATGTCCTCCCAGTACTTATCATATTTTTCTCTCATTTTATCGGCCATGATAGCCAAGTCAAAGTCACTACTCTCTTTTAAAGTGCGCAAAAGAATGCCAATAGATGTGATTTTATCAAAAAGGTTATTGCAAGTGACATAGAGGGAACTCTAGTTACGCATTGTTAGTTCATAAAAGTGTTCTAGGAAAGTGCACAATCTTCTTGCATTAGACCAATCTTCCTTGCTAGGGTACCCATCATTCTCTGCAAGCTCTACTTTAAACTATGGATCGATATATGTGAATCTCTCAAAGGCACTCTCAAACCTTTGAGCCGTGTCTAACATAATAAATGTAGAATTCCACCGGGTGCTAACATCAAGACACAACAACTTTTTGCTTTGTATCTTTTTGACTTCAACACACTCTTTAAACTTTTGGAATCTACTAGAAGAGTGTCTCACATATCTTATCGCATTCCTAACACGAGACACCGATGGAGACATCAACTTTAAACCGTAACCACAATGAGATTTATGATATGAGCAATGCACCTCATGTGTAAATACTTGCAATTAAGAATGCTATTTTCCAAATTTGGATTTTCTTGCTCAAATAAGAAATAACAACATCGTTAGAACTAGCATTATCAACTGTGATAGTGAATATCCGATCAATACCCCACTCAAGCAAACATGTCTCTACCGCTTTCCGATGGCCTCCCTTTATGACTAGAAATTGGACAAAAAATTATAATTTTTTTGTTCAATTCCCAATCTTCATTTATATAGTGTACCGTAAGATACATATAATTGATCTTCTACAATGACGTCTACGAATCCGTTGTAAGGCAAACTATTTGCTTAGACTCTTTCAAATATGCTTTGAACTTGCTCTTTTCAATAGAGTAAATATCATAACAATATCGTGCCACGGTCCATCTCGATGGAATACGAAAGATGGGACACGTAACACTCATAAAGTGTCTAAGGCCTTCACATTCCACAATCCTAAACGGAAGCTCATCAACAATCACCATACGTGTCAAGGCTTTCCTCACCTTATCTTGATTAAACTTCCAACTAGTGAGTATTTTATTTGTGCCCTTTGCATTTGGTTGCAAGTTTAGCATTGATCGAGTGGAATCATGATTTTTTGGATTCAACGGACAAGCATTCCAATGATGTCTCACATTGTTTGTCCCGTTTAGTTTACTATGACAGTTGTATTCTTTTCTACAATGCTTGCAACTAGCTTTCGGATGACTTTCTACATCCACAAATTTATTAAAATCTATCCAAAACGCAGTCCGTTTTTTGGTTGGTTTTCTAGTAACCCGAAGACTCGAATTAGGATTGGAAATCGGCTCATTAGTGGCTTGAGAACTAGTAGATGGTTGAGGAGGATCACCTTCATGCGACATCTAAAATAAAAAATAGAGATGTGTCTTTCATAAAAATGAAGATAAACGCACATTGCATGAATATGAAATTTCAATAAAAATGAAGAAATAAACACATTGCATGAATATGAAGTTGTTGCCATGCATGAATATGAAGTTGTTGCCATTGATTGGTGCTACCTAATAAACATCACATAATTAAGTGAGTAACCTAAGCTACCTAACCCTGACCTAAACCTGACCTAAACCTGATCTAACTTAGAACAGAACATAAACAGTCCCATATTTTTACCACATATTAACTAATAAAAGCAACTGTGCAAACAGATTACAGATACAAATGTCAGGTGCAAACTGTAAAGTGTAAACTGCAAGTGCAAACTGTGCAAACAGAAATTCCCAAGTGTTCACTGTTTTCTAGTGTAAACTGCAAACAAGAACATAAATTGTCAAGAGCAACTGTGCAAACAGATACAAATGTAGGTGCAAACTGTAAAGTGTAAACTGCAAGTGCAAATTGTGCAAACAGAAATTCCCAAGTGTTCACTGTGTTCTAGTGTAAACTGCAAACAAGAACATAAATTGTCAAGAGCAACTGTGCAAACACATACAGACTGCAGACAAGAACATAAATTGCCAAGAGCAACTGTGCAAACAGACACAAACGCCTTAAAAAAATAATGCTAATACTTTTTTCAGTCCCACATACAGACACAAATGCAAAAAGTCCTACATTTATCTAGCAATTTTTTATGCTAATGCTTTTTTTTTCAGCATTTTTTTGTAGCTAATACTTTTTCTAACAATTTTTTACAATTTTTCTGCATTGCATAAGTACAAAAACAACAAAAGTATGTTTCAAAATTAAGAGTGCTGAGTGAAGTATGAACTTACATGAGAAAAGAAAATATTCGACAGATGTCACAGATCCAGGCTAGATAATTTGCAGCAGTTGTTTGGGTCTCCTCCTTCCATAAATAACATAAATTAATTAGAAAAAATAGAATTTTAGAAGTAAAAATTGAGAACAGATAATATCGACAAAGTAGACTTACCAGAATAAAGGATTCAGAGACCCGACC
>JANAVB010015194.1:0-24161 GCA_029216955.1 Iris pallida | reverse complement strand
ACTCGACCGAAGTCAACAGGCAAGTGGGCACCACCGTGCCGAGAGCATCCCAACGCCATCACCACACCGCGACTTCTCCGTTCCTCCTCCGCCTACTACCATCACCATCGTCCCCACCATCCGAATCCCTCATCGACACCAGCGGCCATCACCCGCTTCGTCCAGTGATCTCACGCAACCGCAGAGCCACGCCGAAGCAGCACCAAGTTTCCCGCTGCACGTGTCCAACGCCGCCGGGTCGCCAAATCTAGGTATCCCCGCGGCCGAGCACAGCCACACCGTGCTGCCTTGACGAGCAGTCCATAGTGAGCCTAGCCCGCTGGAACCCTACGCGGTGAGCGCGCCTCTCGATCATTCCCTCCTCACTAACTCTGTAAGCTCTCGACCTCTCTCTCGCTATTTCTCTTCCCTCATTTTCTCTCTTGTACTCACACTCTCTTCTTTCTTTTCTCTGCTCGAGAAAGGGGAGCACAAACTCTCACCATCCTTAATAGCTAAGGAAGCTGCAGTAATAATTAG
Organism: Iris pallida; assembly: GCA_029216955.1. Taxonomy (NCBI): domain Eukaryota; kingdom Viridiplantae; phylum Streptophyta; class Magnoliopsida; order Asparagales; family Iridaceae; genus Iris; species Iris pallida. Next base: position 23,642 of record JANAVB010015194.1, on the reverse strand, counting down.
GCAGCTAGTCTTTTGTTTTATTTATTAATATGGTGTATATGTGTGAATGAATTAATACCCATGTATATATGTATAGTATAGTACAATGATTTATATTATTGTTATGAGTTATTTAGTTTATTAAGTTTTATTTATTTGATTAATTAATATATTGTTAATATGAAAATTAGTGACTAGTTAGTCATTATCTTGTAATTATATTATTTTCATTGGTTTCACTAATATTAATATTGTTATTTATTATTAATACACTAGAATATTCCTAATATATTATTATAAAGTTTTGAATTGTGGGCTTTGGTAGGGTTTTAGTTCTAAAGATTTAAGTATATGGGTTATGGACCCAGTTATTATTATCTTGGGTTTAAGTCCTTTCAATCAAACTTTTAAGAGTCAAATATATATAATATATGTGCACAGTATTTATTAAATATTATTTTCACAGCCACCATCAATATAGATATTATCGTTATTGCTAAGGGGCTTTATTATCTATTGATATATTATTATTGTCACATTATTTTGATAGATATTATAATAAAATATAAGGTATGATAAAGAAAATAGAGTATTTTGGACTAAACAATATTGGGCTATAATTTTTCTTGGGCTCACCCATTGGTTAGGAGTGTGGGCCTTATTCTTCCTTTTAGAATTTAATATTAATGAATGATTTAGTAAATCTTCATAGTATATTTATGTACCGAATTATGTATTTAGCTATGTACAAATATTTAGTAACTAATTTTGATATTCCAAAGATTTTAAAATTTTTTAACTAGTCATAGTAATTATCTAATAACATTTTGACTTATTATTTTAAAATAGATTATATATATATATATATATATTATAATATATAATATTATATATAATATATATATTCTTAATGAAGAACTTGCCTAAATTGCTTTACCCTCTTTATAAAATTGTTTTTATCATTTTCAAAAATCATATAAAACTTCTAACTAGTTATAAATATTTTCCACGTAATATATTCCCTTAAATTAGATTTCCTTTTTCTAGAATTAGATTGTCCTTAATCGTAACTAATTATATTCCTATCTTCTTTGCCAAATCCAATTTCCTTCACATAGACTCTAGTCAATTGGACGATCCTGAAAGCAACGGATTATTGGTTTCACCAGCTAAGGACCACATGCAAGTACACTTTCTGATTGCTTTTCGATTCATAGTAGTCTATATATTTCATGTTTATACATATGTCTTGCTGCTTGTTGACACGCTCATCACACAGAGTAGTCGGGAGAGAAATATCTTAGTAGACATGTGGACTACCCAGAACTATCCCCGTGTCTTTCGTGGAGAATAGCAGCTGCACACGACACGTACAGGGTACCGGATTTACCCCCTAGCCGTTCACATGTCGAAACTGATATTTCAAATCACATAGATAGTTGTATTTTATTTTGTTTTTCTTGTCTCCTCCACCATCTGTCATGTCATCAGTACTTTCTAGTTTTCATCTCTTATATGTTATTTTTATGTCTTGTAAATTCTATTGTCTTTTCGCATTGCCGTCGATTTGTGTGTTTGTTCCATTCCTGACTGGAAACCAATATTTTTCAGGTTTAGCCGCGATCACTCTTAGCAATGGGAATGCTTGGGTATGTCGAAGTCAACCTAGAAATAGATAGCAGTTATATCATTTTCATTAATTGTAAAACTTTTTATTTTCTTTAATTTTAAATATTGTAAATATTGTAATAAATTTAGAAATGTGAATGAGCAATAAAGTTTATTTTAAGCAATTATTTCTTGCGGGCTTGACAACGTTCTACCGCCAACTCTGCGGCGTAGGCTGGCTTGGACACGTCTCGTATCCGAAAAAGTGGATGCGGGTCGTGACATATTTGCAAGCCAGTAGGACCTAAATGCCCTTCGTCAATGGAGTATGTGCAGCCTAAGAAAGTAGGGAAGCTTTTGTCACGCTCCGGTCCCATAAAACCGATCGTCCTCGCTAAGGCACGATATCGCATGAGCCTAGATTGCGCTCACGCAAGGCAGGTTCCATAACGGTCGATTACAGACTAAGCGACGAGGTTCTCTCGCAGAAAATTCTATACAAAACATTGAACAACAGCAGCAAAAATTTAAAGCAAAACATAAGTCATTCAAATGCTATTATTGATTCAAACAAAGGTTACAATTGTGGGCATGAGGCCAAATTACAAGTCTCTCAAGCTCACTTTTCTCTCATATTACAAGTCACTCTCTCTCTCTTATTTTCAATACAAGCTTTAAGGTGACGAGTTGTAGATTCTTCGGAATGGCGATGTCCATACATTGTCCTGTATAAGTTCTCACTCTACGGCCGCACGCCTCGAAACGCCAAGGAACTCCGTACCCCGATGCTTCCAAGCGAGCTCCGCGCCAATGGGCTTCTACCTGTGCCTGCACATAAAAACTGTGTGGGTGTCAGTACTAAACTGTACTGGTGGAGTGAGCTCCTCGCTCACCCATACAAAATCGACATGTTCATTTACTTTGTGCAGCTTAATCCCTTTTTCCATTGTATTTCTAGTCTTGCCTTAGGATCAATTTTAGGACAGAGACACCTTGGCCTATACATGGCAACGCAACGACAGGATCATGCTATACTCTATTTGTGACTTCAATACATATTCGAAGGAATGCCTCACCAAGTAGAAACTTATGCAAACTCGTCCGTGCCAAGACTTTCACTTATTTTTATGTGCCTCTAGACCATTCTCGTGCCAACGACGTCAAGGGGATGACTCAAGCTGGTTGTGCCAATAGACTTTGATCGTACCTTAAGATCAAGGCCGTGCCTCCCAACTTAATACAACTTGATGCGACTTGTCCTTGCAGCCCTTTCCAGACTTAAGTCGGACTGACCAACACAACTTATGAAACTTGGATGACTCAAACCCGACGCCTTATTTCGTGCCGAAGTACTTGTCTTTACTATAGCCAACTCTTAGGCTCCAGAATGGTGTTGCAACTGGGCACACCTAGACCGCACCGATTTAAGATTAGTGCTTGCTATAATTATACCTTGTTAACCCAACTCGTAACTTGCTAGTACTCGACACAATCTAAAGGAATACACGGGATAGCCGCTCTTATGTCGACACATCTATATGAGTGGTCACTAGCAATGTCAAGCTATACTGGATCTTTGCATACGGTGACCATTCGCGTGCGAGGTACGAGCTCCCATCGAATGACCCGTAGCCTATATTGTAACGGTTCACTTCAATCGAGTCGCACCGTCGATGAAGGCCGTACAATATCTGCTCTTCCTCCTAGGCCGACATGAACCCGGTGCCCCGGCGATCGTTCGAGGAATTCCCCTTGCGCGCAAGATGTCCAATGACCATGCAAGACTCAACTCAATATACCAAGTCCTTCCTTAATCATGACCATGCTTTCCAACTTTCTACCGAGACTCCCAAGTAGCAGAACCGATCTCGGCGACAACCAGTCGCGTGAACTTCCTTATTGAGACTCCCAAGTAGCGGGACCGGTCTCGGCGACAACCAGTCGCATGAACTTCTATCCTTTGAAATCCAAGAAACGACTACTAAGTAGTCTTCCATCTTAACTTGAACATAACGTGTTCCTTTGTTCGTGGCATATTTTTTCTAAACCAACCGTAGCTCGTGCCTTAGACTGACTTGTTCTCAAGGTGACACTATCACTCAAGTCAAATACTTTATATGACGAGCCTTGAGATCGTAAAACTATGTGACTTGACAACCGCAGACAACGGGGGACAATGCTTGCTATGACTTTGATAGCCCAGCAAAACTCTTGTCTAACTTGTTCATGTAATGACTTAACGAGCAAGGTCTGCGTCAAGCCTTGCATCGAGGGAACGTGATGTGCACACATTCGACTTGAACAACCAAGTTTTTTGGGTGCCTAGACTTACGCCACAAGCCGTGCTCTACAACGTGCACTGTAACTTAACTCGTGGGACGAGCAAGGCAATGCCAAGCCCTGGACGATGGAACCGTGCATGCTTTATCAAGCATTCATGCGGGCGACGCCTATGACTTAGGCTAAGTTCTTAACTTCGTGGCAACTTAAACCATCATTCCTTCTCCCAAGCCACGGGACGAAGGATCGAGTGTCATTTTAAAAGCACGCTGAATAAACTTCTAAGTCGACCGTGGGACCTTTCCATATTCTAACTCAGTCGACCCAAGTTGGGATTATTTCCTTAGCTATGTGGATGCATCTCTTTTATTATCAAGCCTACTTGTGCATTTGAAAACTTTTATTTTATTAGTGTGAAGGTCAAGCTGAGGCAAGTTCACCGAAGCCACCTACCTGAGCGAGGGGTCGCCTCGACCGAGCGAGTCTTCGAGCAGCCGTTGCATGGCTAAGTCCGAACGCCATCGGCGTTTTGATTCCTCTGATTGACTGAATGGGAAGGGACACTACATCATACACCACTCAAAAAAAATTTGTCCTCGAAACTAACTGAGTACTTACTCATCGACTCGTCACTTTATTTAACATTCAATAACTTCCACACACTTCGCCTATGCGTTTCTTCAATCCAAGCAACGATCGCATTACCATTAATCTTTCCTTTAAAATACGGCTTCAAAATTCTCGATACTTTTCTATTCCTCAAGTCTCACTTGAAGTGAACGTATCACTAAGTTGGATCATGCACATATTCCAGGCGTCCCCAAAATACATGCATTTCAACCAAGCCTCGTGATAGAAAATTCTCCATTCTCACTCGAGTCGGATACGGGCGTCCATAAAATACATGCATGTCAGCCGAGTCTTGTGAGGGGTATTTTTATGTTCTAGAATCATCCTATCCATCCATACCAATCCTCAAGATTAATCATTTCAATGCTAACTCTTGCAACATGGACGTCTCTTCTAATCCGCTAGGCCATTTCTCAAGACTAAACTCAATGTCAGGATTGGAATCATAGTTCCCCAACAATAATGCCAATACTGACCCCAATCCTAGGGTCAAACCAAAGTTGATCGTATAAGGTCTTCTACCCAAGCTCGTATCACTCAGATTTTTAAACATCGAGCATATATTTCTCCTATTCGCACTTATAAAACTTAGTCCAAGGGGTTGGAGTCATTCAGCAAAGCCATCCTACACTGAGTCATGTTCAACTATTTCCTTGACATATTAATATCATTCATCCAACAAGCAACTTGCATAGTCTATCTCTTCGAACAAATTCGACAATATCCACCTATCTATTCCTTCCAAGTCAGCACGCTATGACACGATCTGTCGTTGGACCATAATTTTTATTTCATATTCCTTAAGTCATTTATCCCAATTCACGTAATCGATCACAAGGTCATCTAACTTTAACAATATGTCACGCCCCAACCTCACGCGAGTCCCATTATCCGGTCGGTATAAAATCACCATGCAACGCTCCCAAAATAATAGTTCTCATCGGAGCGTAACTTTTGTTTTGAGTCTAGACTAATTCATTCTCAATACGCAGATTGGATGTCCCTAATCCTCATGTTTACTCAATCATCAATCATAAGTTCGATCAATCCTCGAATCCACCTTCACCTCAAACCACAAGTCGAAGGAATCAAAATTGCCACATCTTGATTTCTCGAGTTCGATCGTTCCTGCGACATGAATTGCCATATCCGTGCTCACGTGGAACGATTACCCCCAAATCCGATGTAACGCATGTGCGAGGCTGGAGTTGCGCTCGCACAAGACAAGATCGTCGGCGTTGTGGTTATCAGCGTAACCATCAAGACACGATCATTTTCATCCAACATTCATTTAACCAAAATCCCAAACATAGCATCCACCAGAACAATAACATCTTGCACGATCATCATTTCCCGACTCAGAGTACTTTCGAGTTATCGCATATCAATCTTTGATACGCCTCAATACCATTGATGATATGCATAACCTTACGATCTTCATTTACAACAAATTTCGAGTCGTACGACTAATGCTATTATCCGAACTGGACAATCTCCTTAATATTCAAGTTCAATTTCAATCATTATTCCTCGAACTAGCTACATGTTCAATTCGTCCAAACCAAATTCACGTATATTTATTCGACTATCTTAAGTCATCGAGCAACATATTTTCTCAAGTCGTACCGTTATATGCTAGCTCAATCATCGAGCAACATCATCTATCCCAATTTATTTGAGTTATTTTGTAACTTCCAAAATCAATACTTTTTATGCACGCAATCATCCAATCGTGCTAACTTTTTGCATAAGATTCATATCGTTTTCTCCGATCGAGTCATCCGTTCGTACGTCTTAACTTTTCTTTCATTCAATCTATCTTTTTCCTTATCACTTGCATTTCGTACTTGTGAAATTCAAATCTCGTGCACGTTGTTTCTAGTCTATTCGAACCAACTCGTCATAAACTTCAAGATTACAACTTACTCAATGATACTTGATCTAAGGCTTTGCATACATGCGACGCTTGTTGATAGACTCATTGGCACCCCGTATCCTCAATCGTTCGACATCTCCGAAGCTATCCCATATACCACTTAGGGATGATGTCATTCAACAAATCCTCGAAACAAGTTTTGAATCATACTTTGGATTTTCGTTCAAGCCCAAGCATGCTCATCGATATCACATCGACAATAACATCGTCTAATGGCACCCATATCGATAGTCATCCCGTACACTCAGTCGAGTCTAACTAATTGTCGTCTGCCATAATTTGAATCCCGTACTTGACTTTGCTAAGGTCGACACGATTCTTGGTGTATATGCCCAGCCCGACTTAGCCAACCGTGCTTGTTTAAAGTTAACTTGTTCAACCAATTTTTCTCTTTCGTGATACTTTTCAAAATATTTAGACTTATTGTATAGACATCCCGTGGGACATTTGAGAGAGAGCGCATCAACGATATTAATTTGCAAAAATAACATCAGAGTTAAAGAATTCAATCGAAAGTCCAAGGACGTAAAGCCGTACTCTGATACCATTATGTCACGCCTCGGTCCCGTAGGACCGATCATCTTTGCTAAGGCGTGATGCCGCGTGAGCCTAGATTATGCTCACGCAAGGCAGGTTCCATAACGGCCAATTACAGACTAAGCGACGGGGTCGTCACACAGAAGTCCATAGCATAAATATTAAATAATAGCATCATAAATTTAAAGCAAAACACAAGTCATTCAAAATGCTCTTTATTGATATTCAAACAAAGGTTACAATTATGGGCACGAGACCAAATTACAAGTCTCTCAAGCTCACTTTTCTCTCATATTACAAGTCACAGTAGTCTCTCTCATTTTTCAATACAAGTTTCAAGGCGACGAGTGGCAGATTCTTCAAAATGGTGATGTCCATACATTATGTCCCATATAAGTTCTGACTCCATGCGGCCGCACGCCTTGAAATGCCAAGGAACTCCGTGCCATCAGGCTTCTACCTATGCCTGCACATGAAAACTGTGTGGGTGTCAGTACTCAACTGTACTAGTGGAGTGAGCTCCTCGCCCACCCATACAAAATCGACACGTTTATTTACTTTGTGCAACTTAATCTCTTTTTGATTATCTTTCTAGTCTTGCCTTAGGATCAATTTTAGGACAGAGATGCCTTGGCATATACTTAGCAACGCAATGACAGGGTCGTGCTATACTCTATTCGTGACTTCAATACATATTCGAGGCAATGCCTCACCAAGTAGAAACTTGTGCAAACTCGGCCGTGCCAAGACTTTCACTTATTTTTATGTTCCTATAGACCATTCTCGTGCCAATGATGTCAAGGGGATGACTCGTGCTGGTCGTGCCAATAGACTTTGTTCGTGCCTTAAGATCGAGGTCATGCCTTCCAACTCAAGGCAACTTGACCCGACTTGTCCTTGTGGCCCTTTCCAGACTTAACTCGGACTGACCAACCCAACTTATGAAACTTGCATAGACGACTCAAACCCGATGCCTCATTTCATGTCAAAGCACTTGTCTTTACCATAGCCAACTCTTAGGCTCCAGAATGGTGTTACAACCGTACACACCTAGCCCGCACCGATTCAAGGTTAGTGCTTGCTATAATTATACCTTGTTAACCCAACTCGTAACTTGCTAGTACTCGATACAATCCAAAGGCATACACGCGGATAGCCGCTCTTATACCGACACATCTATATGAGTGGTCACTAGCAATGTCAAGCTATACTGGATCTTTGCATACGGTGACCATTCGCGTGCGAGGTATGAGCTCCCACCAAATGACCTACAGCCTATATTGTAACGGTTCACTTCAATCGAGTCGTAATGTCGATGAAGGCCGTACAATATCTACTCTTCCTCCTAGGCTGACACGAACTCGGTGCCCCGACGATCGTTCGAGGAATTCTCCTTGCGCGTAAGTTGTCCAATGACCATGCAAGACTCAACTCGATCTACCAAGTCCTTCCTTAATCATGACCATACTTTCCAACTTTCTGCCGAGACTCCCAAGTAGCGGGATCGATATCGGCGACAACCAGTCGCGTGAACTTCCTTATTGAGACTTCTAAGTAGCGGGATCGGTCTCGGCGACAACAAGTCGCGTGAACTTCTATCCTTTGAAATCCAGGGAACGACTACTAAGTAGTCTTCCATCTTAACTTGAATAGAACATGTTCCTTTGTCCGTGGCATACTTTTCCCTAAACCAACCGTGGCTCGTGCCTTAGACTGACTTGTTCTCAAGGTGACACTATCGCTCAAGTCACATACTTTATATGACGAGCCTTGAGATCGTGGAACTATGCGACTTGACAACCGCAGACAACAGGGGACAGTGCTTACTATGACTTTGATAGCCCAACAAAACTCTTATCTAACTTATTCGCACAATGACTTGATGAACAAGGTCTGCGTCAAGCCTTGCATCGAGGGAACGTACTGTGCACGTATTCGACTTGAACAACCAAGTTCTTTGGGTGCCTAGACTTATGCCACAAGTCATGCTCTACAACGTGCACTGTAACTTAACCCGTGGGACGAGCAAGGCAATGCCAAGCCCTGGACAATGGGACCGTGCATGCTTTGTCAAACATTCATACGGACGACGCCTATGACTTAGTCTAAGTTCTTAACTTCATGGCAACTTAAACCAACTTTTCTTCTTCCAAGCTACGGGACGAAGGATCGAGTGTCATTTTAAAAGCATGCTGCACAAACTTCTAAGCCGATCGTGGGACCTTTCCATATTCTAACTCAGTCTGAGCCAAGTTGGGATTATTCCCTTAGATATGTTGATGCATTTCTTTTATTATCAAGCCTACATGTGCATTTGAAAACTTTTATTTTATTAGTGTGAAGGCCAAGCTGAGGCAAGTTCACCGAAGCCACCCACCTGAGCGAGGGGTCGCCTCGACCGAGCAAGTCTTCGAGCAGCCATTGCATGGCTAAGTCCGAACGCCATCGACGGACATTCTGTACCTCCCCCTGCTTCTGTTGGGCGACTTTAATGCTCTACTCCACAGGCACGAGAAGGTAGGAGGCCGTCATGTTCCGGATCAGATCATATATGACTTCCAACGGTGTCTCCTGAAGTCTGGCCTAAGGGAGCTGGAGAGAGCGGGGCACATCTGGACTTGGCACAATAAAGTTATTCACCACATAGTTACATGTCAGCTTGACAGGGCCCTGGATAATAGTGAGTGGTTTTGCTGCTTCTCGAATTCAGTGGCAGACGGCCTTACTGCTAGGACTAGTGATCACTCCCCGATCAAGGTTGGCTCCACTGAGCGTCCTACTTAGAAATCATGCCCTTTCTACTACAATTGCTAGTACTTGTCCGAAGGCTATATGGAGGCAGTAGACGAGGGGCTTCGCTATCAGCATGAGAGAACGACTAAGTTTTGCATGGTGCACATCCTCAAGCGTACTAAGAAGCTATCCGGAGCTAGGTGAAAAATATGCCCCGACCATCTCTGGATGACAAGGAGGCTGAACTTAGGGCTACCCAGGACTCCATGTAATTTGATATTCTGGATGGGCTCTTAGCGGCACGGGAAAAGGAATTGATAGGAGAAGTCAACATTCTCCGACTCCAGAAGAAAATTAGTGTGGCACAACGCGCTAAATGCTCCTAGCTTAAGGAGGGGGCACTTCTCCAAGTTCTTCTATAACGTGATTCGTACCAGACAACATAGAAATAGTATCTCTCGTCTACTTGATGGAGATGGCAAGCTGGTTGGTGACCCAACTGTGATCCAGGGGAGGCTGTCAGGTACTATTTAGAGTTATATTTCCAAACTAACTATCTGTATGTATTTTCGAATATCATCACAAAGAAGCTGGTGATGCCATATGCCAACAACCATTTACTTGCGCCGGTCAGACTGGAGGAGGTGGAGCCTATTGTTATGAAGGCGGACTAACAAGGCCCAAGGGTCGGATGGGTTTAGAAGTAGGTTCTACAAGCACTACTGGGATTCCCTGAAGATGCCAGTTCTTGAAGCTGTACATGAATTTTTTACGAAAGAAAAATTGCTGAAGGAGCTCAATCGCACGTTCTTGACCCTAGTGCCGAAGAATGAAGGGACGACTTCGCTGGCTGACTTCCGTCCTATTACGTGCTACAATTATTTTTATAAGATAATTACTCACCTAATGTGTCGGCGTAAGGAGGGGATTATGAAGGACCTAGTCTCCTCGAACCAGGTGGCTTTCATCAAGGACAGATCGATCGTAGAGCATAGCTTATGACATGGTTAACAGGGACTTTCTGTGTGAAGCTGAACCTGAGAAAAGCTTATGACATGGTTAACAGGGACTTTCTGTGTCACCTGATGGCTGTTGTGGGATTTGACAAGATATGGGTATCGAAGATTAGGGAGTGCATCTCGACCCCTACTTTCTCAGTTCTCATACAGGGCATTCCATATAGATTCTTCCGCAGCAACAGAGGATTGAGGAAAGGGTACCTCCTGTCTCCCTATCTGTTCACTCTTGTCATGGAGTACTTCTCTTGTCTGATGGATTTGGCGGTGTATAGTGGACAGTTTGTGCCTTTGTACAAGTATATCATGCCACATATTTCTTACCTCATATATGTGGATGATCTATTAGTTTTTCTTCGGCCGACTATGGAAGGAATGACCACGCTATCTGGGACTATAGGTGAGTTCGACAAGCTTTTTGGGCTTCAATTGAATCGAGAAAAAAGTCGAGTCTATTTCAGCTCTCTCTGCACGCTGAAGGAGGAACGAGCGGCAATCCTAGGCATTGAAAAAGGAGAGCTGCCAGTTAAATACCTGGGGGTGCCTCTGACAGTTAACTATGCGAGGGATCTGGACTGTCAGGGCCTGGTAGAGTATGCTCAAAGGAGGGTAGAAGGATGATAGGCAGCTGGCCTGTCCTTTGGGGGTTGTATTGAGCTAATGAGGTCAGTCATCTCTGTCCTGGCGCTATTCTGGCTCCAGTTTATCCTAGTTTCGGTGGCCACTATCAGTAAGGTAGAGAGTATCTGTGCCAACTTCATCTAGAGAGGAGGCTTCCACGCAATTTCTTGGAAATAAATTTGTCGACCTAGGGAGGAGGGTGGGGTGGGGCTCAGACCACTCTTGGGAGTCAGGGAGGCCTCGGGGCTGAAGATGGCGTGGAAGTTCATTAAAGATGGATCGTTATGGGCGGACTGGATATCCAGTCGGTACATGAAGATGGGCAACTACTGGACCCGTGCCCTCAACAATAACCACTCGGTGACTTTCAAGAATATTCTTCGTCACAGAGCAATTATCAAATCTTCTATTCGACATATTATGAGAGATGGGACAAGTACTGACCTTTGGCTGGACCCTTGGGTGGAACGTCGATCGTTGCTAGAGATACTGGACGACTAGCTACACATGAAGGCTGGTAGAGGGATGAAGTGTCAGCATATTATCAAGAATGGTTAATGGAGGCTAGAGTTATATCATCACACGACCGAGCTACGAGCGGCTATTCGAGCGGTAGACATTGACCCAAGTCAGCAGGCTGATAGATGGATTTGGGATCTACTTGCAAATTTTGGAGCTGCAGGAAAATTCTAATTCAAGAGTTGCTACAACATGCTTCGCCAAATGATCCCTAAGAGCAAGGATTACGACTTCATCTGGTGCAAAGGGCCTAGCTCGCAAGATGCAAGTATGCGTCTACCGACTTATGTTGGGGCGACTATTGACGAGAGATAGGCTCTTTATGTTTGTGATCCCCATCCCCAATCCCAAATGTATGTTGTGTAAGGCAGGGTGACGAATCTATGAGACATTTGTTCTTTGAGTACAATGTGTCCTGCTATATCTGGTCTGAACAGTACCGAAAATCGTTGGGTGGCTGTGACATAGGCATAGACATATGAGACATCATCACGGAGATTCATGGCCAGAGATGTAGGGGTCGTGTTTGATTCAAGACCACCAGATTACGACAAACTGCCTCGGTCTGACATGTGTGGAGGGAACGAAACCGTCGCATTTTGAGGGGCTCTCCACTCCCCTATAGGCATACTTCACAATATTGAGTTTGATGTAAATGCTATGTCACCCTAGTAGGGTGAGAGGTCTATGAGATGTATTGTAAGCTGTATGAGTTGATTTTGGAAATAAAATTTACCTTTTTTCCATATATATATATATATATATATAATCCATATATATATTCCATATATATATATATATATATGGAATATATATATGTACTATATATATATATATATATATATATATATATATATATATATATATATATATATATATATAGAGAGAGAGAGAGAGAGAGACGAGAGAGGAGAGAGAGAGAGAGAGAGAATGAGGGGGGTGTTCTGAATCAGGAACCCAGCGGGGAAGCCCCGCTTCCCTCTCGACCGTTTGGATCGAAAGGTGGGACACGATCTGGTGCGTGATATATATATATATATATATATATATATATATTATATATATATATATATATATATATATATATATATATATATTTATATGTATAATATATATATATATATATATATATATATATATATATATATATATATATATATATATATATATATATATAAATATATATATAAATATATATATATAAATATATATATATGGGTCGTTCTACAATACATCCGCTGGAAATGGATGTATCGATACATCCGAAATCTGGACCGTTGGATGTTGATCCAATGGTTCGGATTGAATAATAGTGTAGAAACATCATTTAATGCTGATTTAGACTTTTGACCTATTGGTAACTTGCTTTAGCAGGTCATTCTTCACTTTAATTTTTTCAATGAACACCCTAAATTAATTCATATTTACTCTCTCAAAAGTCCATCCAATTTAATATTTCGTATTATATTTTTTTTGGTTACAGGCCGTCGTGGTGGTGGTGTTGGTGGTTGTGGTGGAAAGAGAAACAGAGATGAAGATGGAAATAAGAATCGGTCCGGATCGCGTCGAACGTCGTCGAGCCCTTCTAGAACAACGAAGAGTACCAGCTGCGCCGTGAAGAATCGGTTCGCTTCCCGTCGGACATAGTCGAAACCTCCTCGAACAAGAAGTATTAGCGGCGCCGCTCTAATTTTACTGTCCATGCCATTGTCAGAAATCTTATTTTTCATCTAATAATTTAATATTTTGTTAATAAAGCTACATGTCACGGTGGTGGTTGTGAACTGAGGAAAACCTGCTTCTGAGGTCGGGCGGATCATCTTGTCACATATTTTTAAAAAATCTGTATTGATCGGACGAATTTTTTTTACTTTTCTAATGATAATATTTTCGAAGAGAATATTTTATTTGGACGGTGAACGGCCATTCTCTTTGCTTTTAACACGGAGAATGGCCATTCTCTTTGCTTTTAACACGGCGAATGGACGGAGAATGGCCATTCTCTTTGCTTTTAACACGGCGAATGGACGGAGAATGGCCATTATTTTTGCTTTCTACACGGCGAATGGACGGAGAATGGCTGTTCTCTTTGTTTTAACACGGAGAATGGCCATGCTCAAGGAGAATGGCCATTCTCCGTTATTTTAACATGGAGAATGGCCATTCTCCGTTCTTTGAAAACGGAGAACGGACACTCTCTGTGCTTTTAACAAAGTATGGTACATTTAGGACTGGAAATGTTCAAGTATCTCATACTTTTTTCACCAAATATTTACAGTATTTTTAATATCATTTACCATAGTACATTCATTTTATATTAAATCATTTTCAAGATAATCCGAATATCATTTTATCAGGCTTCCACTGTATGGCTGAACAAAATTTCTTGCGAATGTTTGAATATAATTAACCTACTATCAAAGAGAATTTTTCTTACATTACATTATGCCTTACACTGGCATCGACTTCATACTGATGGCATCGATGTACTGATGGCAATAACAAAGGATGAACATGCAGGATTACAATTATGTTTTCGCAATAACAAGGGATGAACATGCATGATTACAATTTTGCTTCAGCAATAACAAGGGATGAACATGCACTGGCATCGAGTTCATACTGATGGCATCGATGTAATGATTTTTTACAGAAAGCAAAACACATTACAATCAAATAAAGTTTCAGTGATCCCAGGAATGCATCCGTAATGAGGCCACCTGTAAACCCTAGCAATGCACCCAGGACTCACGAAATCTGTGATGGGCATCTGCAAATCAAAGGAATACACCAAAATATCAATATCATCTATCAAGGCCAACTGCCAACCAAATAAACGCTTCAACCAAAAAATCATAATCAAATTAAGTATACTTCATTCCAAGTCCAATAAACTGCATAATTCACGTTACAGTAATCTGTCCAATCCACGTTAGTAATTCAACATAGAACCTGCATAATTCATAATACAATAATCCAAATAAATATCAGACCTACTCTAAATTCAAGACCATATTACATTTTCAAAACAAATTATGAACTATGCACTGAGTACAAGCGAAAAGTTTAGTCTTACAATATTTCAAACACAAAATTTAGTTTGTCCGCCATGACCAACAAATATTCAGAACAATATTACAAGTCAAATATTACTTCCACATTGAAATAAG
Organism: Iris pallida; assembly: GCA_029216955.1. Lineage (NCBI taxonomy): Eukaryota > Viridiplantae > Streptophyta > Magnoliopsida > Asparagales > Iridaceae > Iris > Iris pallida. The sequence goes on along the minus strand of JANAVB010015194.1, from coordinate 8,613 downwards.
AGACATTCAAAACTCAAAAGATGAATCTTCATAGACGTCTCCATCTTCTTCTTCTTGTTTCTTTTTTTTTTTCCTACTTCTTCTTTCTCAAAATATCCTTCACCTACACCTTGAGGGACGGATGAAGAAAAATTATAGTCAGTATTGACTCACTTTATAGGTAGAAATGACATCCAGAAACATAAATAGAAGTATCAAAGTGATGGCTAGCATTAAAGTGTCAATGTGCACAGTCTATATTTTTACATAAGATTTTGGGCTAGCCCCATTTACCTTCTTCACGAGGGAAGGAAAATCTTATTCTTGGTCAGCAAATTCAACCTCTATCTGGTTAATCTTATCCAGAATCAATTTCTGGTTGTCGGATATAGTCTTCATCTCTTTGAAGACATTCTCAAAGTTTGCAGCAACAAAATTGTATAGATCATCAACCCTGTCCTTAGTGGTTTTGATTCTATAAGTTGATGGTTTTCCAGATGTTGATGGTTTGCTTGCAGCTGCTGCCCGTTTTCCAAACATTCGAGTGAAGGTTAGTTTTCTCATGGGGCCTTTGTTTTTAATATAAACATCCCCTGCTAAGCTTGGGACATAATGTTTATTAGCCATCGAGCATACAAATCCTCCGAAAGGGAGAGCTGTCCTTGCAGTTGGTTTTCCCACGAGATGCATCATTCTACTGAACATGTAGGAACCTATATCCATCCTTTTTTCTTCCCCATATAATAAAAATTTTTTACTCTCTCGGGATGGATGGAAAACTCATGTCCAGTAGGGTTGAGTGTTTGAGATACGTAGGCATGCAACAATTTATACAAAGTTTTTAATTGATCTTTGTATACATTTTGAGGGGTCTTGGCACCCATTGAAACACCTATAATCTCATGAATTGCATCCGTCATGGAAACATTATCAATATCTTTCATATCAAACTCAGGAACTGGATCAAATCCATAAAATTTGTTGATGACAGCAGCATTTACCCTAATCAGTTTCCCTCTCAGAAACACCAGTGGTTGATCCTCTTCTTTTTCTTTAATTTCAGCCGAAAGATTTGAGTAAAATTCTCTTACTATTGTTTGGGAGATTTTCTCAAGACAGGATTTGTTCAGTTTCTCCAATTGATAGAATTTCAATATATCCAGGAAAGCTTCGTCTTCGACATCATCCATCTTAATTGATCTTTCAGGCATAACAGCCTTTTTCTTGAAATATTTAATGTATATCTTCTTAGTTTTAGAGTCTTTAAATTTTTTTACCTCCTCTCCAGCCTGGGACTTATCTGATGATTGCTCTTCCTCTTTATTTTTCTCTTCTGATGAGGATTCAAAATCCACAGAGTACGCTGATGACTCTGTATTCGTTGCCACCTTAGCCTTCGCTTGAGTACGCCTTCGATCTTCATAAGTTGAGTCTTCCGACGACTCTGTATCGAAGATAGATTTTCTGGTCTTTGTCGAGCAATGAGTGTTTTTAGCCTTTTTTGCACGTGGCTTGGCTGCCGCCTCCGCTTTCATCGTCGCTGCCGCCGCCGCTGCTTCCGCCGCTGCCCTTTCGGCCTCTGCCCTAGCGACCATAATCTTGGTTTTCGCCGCCCTTGCAAGTTCTGCCCTTCGGGCCTGTATCGCATCCCTTCGTGGATCCTTCCCCTTCGGCGACGGTCGTTGTTTCTTCGGCGGCATTTTGATTAGAAGAGGGTTTGGGAGAAGGAAGAGGGTTTGAGAGAAGAAGAGGGAAAGTTCGACCGTCTTATATGACCTTGGGAAGTGGAAAAAATTAGAATAGTTTTGAGTCTTAAATTAAATTTATTACTATTATTACTAGTATAAGACGGTCGAATTTATTACTATTAAATTTAAAAAACTACTTTCCAAAATTAAATTTATTACTATTATTACTAGTATATATCCATGTGAAATTACTACATAAACCTTTGGGATTTTGAGACCTTAATTTTAAAAAATTCTCTTCCAAAATTAAATTTATTACTATTATTACTAGTATATATCCACGTGTTCCGTATAAATTATTGAAAAATTTGGCAGAAAAAACGTGGTGGAAACATATTTATTTAAAAAAATTTGACAACATATTTAAGAATATGAAGTTTAAGACTCAATATTTCCATTTTACGAATATTTGATTAAATTTTTGAAAATAAGAAGACTATGTACTTGAAAAGAGTAAAATTGAAACACTCAATGTTGTCCTCTATTTTACTTTGTAATCATATTTAAGATGGATTTGACGGCAAGATTGACGCTGGCAGCATAATCAATTCTATGACGTAACAAGTCATTGATGGGATATCGTCGCTGATATATTGATTTGACGTAACAAGATTTGTTAATTATAAAGAGCAATGCTATAGTTAGCAAATGGGTGTAAGTTGTAAGAAGGTTGTAAAAGTTTGATTGTAGCCGAAACCAAATTGAGTTAACAAAATATTATATTTCATTAAATCCCACCTTCGTCGCCGGAACATTCTCCAGAGAAGTATACAAGAGGAGGACAAAAAACTGTAAAAAAAACGAAAAAAAAGGGTCTAGCCCTCACTGGCCTCCCGGAGGATCTCCGCAAAGTCCTGCAGGGTGCGCACACCCGCCCTATGGCACAGGCGGCGAAACGCTTCCCTCTTCTCCAGAGAATCCCGTTCCTCCGGAGTGATCGGCAACAGGTCAAAGTTTGGCGCCGGATGAAGAGGTCGAGCGATGACCTCCAGTGACAACCCGACGGAGGTCAGAAAGTTCGCAGCCGCTTCCAGCCAGTCATGGGCCGGAGGCGGCGCAGAGGGTGCTCCATGCGAAGATGCTCGGCGACGACAGGAAGAAGGCTCTGGCAATGGTTCCCAACCAGATGTTCTTTTTGGAGCCATGTTAAATGTGCAACCTACTCAGATGAATGGGGACCCCTATGTATATATATACACGTTCCTAACCGACTCTTCGTATTCCTTATTGGGAGTTGGGATATAATGCTAAAGTTACAACCAAATGCTTACAACACTCTTCCAACCTTCACCCATTGCTGACATGTGGGCCATGGCCCACATGTCAGCAATGGGTGAAGGTTTGAAGAGTGTTGTAAGCATTTGGTAGTAGACTTAGCATTATTTATGTCTTATTCCAGGCTTAGTTGGTTGTGCTGTTTGGCTTTTACATGGAATGCCTAGGTTCGAGTCAGGTGTTTGGGTTCTGTAGAATTTTTCTATTGTTAACAATTTTTGGGTGCTATTATATGCTTTCAACTTAGTAGGGAACAATTTTTGGGACTGTTAATGTCCATTCTCCGTTCCTCTAACACGGAGAATGGTACATTTAGGACGGAGGTAGGACGGAGAATTGTACATGTAGGATGGAGGTAGGACGGAGAATTATACATTTAGGACGGAGGTAGGACGGAGGTAGGACGGAGAATGATACATGTAGGACGGAGAATGGTCCATATAGGACGGAGAATTCATTTTGAATAAGGTAAAATCTGTGTTGGGAAATGGCGAAATCTCTTGGATATGATTACACTGAGATGTTGTATTTATGGTAAAATCTGTGTTGGAAAATGTCAAAATCTCAGAAGTGAGCCGTCTTTGGTAGTATACTTAGCATTATTGATGTCTTATTCCAGACTTAGTTGGTTGTGCTGTTTGGCTTTTACATGGAAGGCCTAGGTTCGAGTCAGGTGTTTGGGTTCTGTAGAATTTTTCTATTGTTAACAATTTTTGGGTGCTAATATATGCTTTTAACTTAGTAGGGAACAATTTTTGGGACTGTTAATGGCCATTCTCCGTTCCTCTAACACGGAGAATGGTACATTTAGGACGGAGGTAGGACGGAGAATTGTACATGTAGGACGGAGGTAGGACGGAGAATTATACATTTAGGACGGAGGTAGGACGGAGAATGATACATGTAGGACGGAGAATGGTCCATATAGGACGGAGAATTCATTTTGAATAAGGTAAAATCTGTGTTGGGAAATGGCGAAATCTCTTGGATGTGATTACACTGAGATGTTGTATTTATGGTAAAATCTGTGTTGGAAAATGTCAAAATCTCAGAAGTGGGCCGTCTTTGGTAGTATACTTAGCATTATTGATGTCTTATTCCAGACTTAGTTGGTTGTGCTGTTTGGCTTTTACATGGAAGGCCTAGGTTCGAGTCAAGTGTTTGGGTTCTGTAGAATTTTTCTATTGTTAACAATTTTTGGGTGCCAATATATGCTTTTAACTTAGTAGGGAACAATTTTTGGGACTGTTAATGGCCATTCTCCGTTCCTCTAACACGGAGAATGGTACATTTAGGACGGAGGTAGGACGGAGAATTGTACATGTAGGACGGAGGTAGGACGGAGAATTATACATTTAGGACGGAGGTAGGACGGAGAATGATACATGTAGGACGGAGAATGGTCCATATAGGACGGAGAATTCATTTTGAATAAGGTAAAATCTGTGTTGGGAAATGGCAAAATCTCTTGGATGTGATTACACTGAGATGTTGTATTTATGGTAAAATCTGTGTTGGGAAATGTCAAAATCTCAGAAGTGAGCCGTCTTAGCCGTCTTATGGTCCATATAGGACGGAGAATTTTTTTTATATAATGGATGTTTGTGGAGTAATTTACAATTTTAGCCTTATTTAAACTGCAATTATATCAAGATAAACTCTACAATTCTCTATGCATTTAAGAATGTATTTTGAAAATATACTTGAGCTCTAATGATGGATACTGAAAAGACACTTTAGTTTATATTGCCTCCAAAATTCAAACTAAAATTTACCAAAATATTGTCTCCAAAGTTTAATTTACATAGTAGAATGTGATATCATTAAATAAATCCAATTAGAGATTTAATGGGCATTTATTAACCCAATTAGAGATCACAATAAGTACAAAAGCAAAATTCGAGGGAGTATAAAGAAATGCATGCATGCATGCATGCTAATGTTTTCACCATTCCCTCCAGGAATGATAGAACATTTCTAAATCATTATACCAATCGTTCACAGGTTCTCCTGGTACTGGGATATGATCATCATAGGGTTTTTTAAACGTCTGTATTGAATAACAAAGTTTCAAGAGTTCATCGTCGAAGAAGATCACGTTGAAGCACCCACGTATGTCGAGCACGCGAAGTCCCTTGCAGTTGCATATGATAGATCGCAGCGTGTCTCCATTGAACATGCCGAATCCCATATGTAGGTGCTCGAGACGCGGCATCGAATCAGCCACGGCCTTTCCCTCCGCCTCGTTTTTCGTGTTCAGCACGAACATGTTCCTGAGCATGAAACCCGGAGGGGGCATGTTCCTAATCAGCTTGACCAGACGGCGGCAATAATTTCCGGCGGAAATTATTCCATTCGACGTGATGTAGAGGCAGTAGCTAATGTCGAGTTCTTCCAGCACAGGGAGAAACTCCAAGTGTCTCACGAAAGTTTCATCACTCACGTTGCACTTCGGAATGTGCATAACCCTTAGAAATTTCCCACTGTATTATAAAAATGGAAAAACATCAATAGAAATTAACAAAAGTATACGTAAAATTTTGTAATAGAAAAAATAAAGTATTAGAATAAGACCAAATAAAATTTTGCACTGGCCTTAAACATGCAAAAGAGAAGGCTGCTTCGTCGAGCTTGTACGCGGAGAGGGACCCTAGATGTCCCTCACTGCGAGCCACGAGCTTCATTACGGTCAAACTAATCTCAGCGGTTTGCTGGGTCCTCCGGCACCACTGTACCAAGTCGACGTTAGACCAATAGTCTAAGGGACCGTTGAGCGCCTTCCACCACGAACGGCAAACTGGGGCCACGTTGCACATTACCTCGTCCGCCGGCATCCCCGACAGTACCAGTATCATCGAGAGAATCTCGGTAGGGATGACGGCCCATCCGCTGCAGTTGATCTTGCTCCTCTCCATTGCCACTGTTCTTCTTCTTCTTTCCTTTGTTTCTCTCTAGTCGGATGGGTTCTCTTCTTTGGAAAAGGCTATTTAACCCTCGTTTACGCCGTGTATGTAACCCGCTCGTGGAGGGGTGTGACCGAACAAGTCACGAATCTATTGGGAAATAACGGTAATGCCACTGTATTAATATTAGCAATTAGTCGTTTGGGCTCCCAAAAAATTTGGGTGATGGCATCTCCCATTATGTGGCATCTGACATGGCAGATGACATAACGTCTGACATGGCAAATTTTAACCCCAAAAATTAATTACCCAAATTTTTTTAATGTTAATGTTAATGCCAATATTAATATTAATGTTAATGCTAATGCTACTGTTAATGTTAATATTAATCAATGTTAATTTAATATTAAATTATTTATTTACTATTAATGTTCATTTTAATATTAATTTTATTGTTAAATTTTGCCATGTCAGCTGTCATGTTAGCAACCATGTCATATGCCACATAATGGAAGATGGTATCTACCAAAAAATTTGGGAGCAAATAGCATTTTCGTAAAATTAGTTTTAATTATATTGTAAATTTTAAATTAACAGAAAAGCCAACGTAGATTTAATATTAATGCTCTGAATAGCTCAACTCATCATGCCAATTGGCTACAACGCTCATGATCTCTCTAGCTCACAAAGGAGTACATTGTTCCATACATTATGCCTCTTTATAGCCAACAAGTAGTCTTCGGCTGAACGTCTCGCAAGTCCGAACGCCAATGCGGTAGCTCCTCTTGAACGCTAAGGACTCCATGCATCTGGAAGTCCAAGCCGAGCCCCGCCTCGAGCCGAACCTATCCTGAACTTGTCCACCACCGTGTCCCTGCGGCAGATACAGTTAGACATAATCTTAACATAAACATTGTGATCGTGCTCATCTATGTCCCATTTCGCCTAGCCTGCAAGGTTAGAACTTTACATAAGAAATCATATTATTTTACTCAACCAACCAACCGTAAACTTAAACATATGCATAAGTGTGGCAGGCCCTGCGCCTGCACCCAGCGCTAATCTCAGTCCACCGGCCCTATCTATATGAAGGTCACGGTGTTTCTGTCACGACCCGTACCCTGATTAGGGGCACGAGTACGTGGTTACGCCCTATCTATATGAAGGTCACGGTGTTTCTGTCACGACCCGCACCCTGATTAGGGGCACGAGTACGTGGTTACGTGGTTACATCCAGCCTCGGGCCGAACCTATCTTGAACTTGTCCACCACCGTGTTCCTGCGGCAGATACAGTTAGACATAATCTTAACATAAACATTGTGATCGTGCTCATCTATGTCCCATTTCGCCTAGCCTGCAAGGTTAGAACTTTACATAAGAAATCATATCATTTTACTCAACCAACCAACCGTAAACTTAAACATATGCATAAGTGTGACAGGCCCTGCGCCTGCACCCAGCGCTAATCTCAGCCCACCAGCCCTATCTATATGAAGGTCACGGTGTTTCTGTCACGACCCGTACCCTGATTAGGGGCACGAGTACGTGGTTACGCCCTATCTATATGAAGGTCACGATGTTTCTGTCACGACCCGCACCCTGATTAGGGGCACGAGTACGTGGTTACGTGGTTACGTCCAGCCTCGGGCCGAACCTATCTTGAACTTGTCCACAACCGTGTCCCTGCGGCAGATACAGTTAGACATAATCTTAACAAACATGGGATCGTGCTATCTATGTCCCATTTCGCCTAGCCTGCAAGGTTAGAACTTTACATAAGAAATCATATCATTTCACTCAACCAACCAACCGTAAACTTAAACATATGCATAAGTGTGGCAGGCCCTGCGCCTGCACCCAGCGCTAATCTCAGCCCACCGGCCCTATCTATATGAAGGTCACGGTGTTTCTGTCACGACCCGTACCCTGATTAGGGGCACGAGTACGTGGTTACGCCCTATCTATATGAAGGTCACGGTGTTTCTGTCACGACCCGCACCCTGATTAGGGGCGAGTACGTGGTTACGTGGTTACGTCCAGCCTCGGGCCGAACCTATCTTGAACTTGTCCACCACCGTGTCCCTGCGGCAGATACAGTTAGACATAATCTTAACATAAACATTGGATCGTGCTCATCTATGTCCCATTTCGCCTAGCCTGCAAGGTTAGAACTTTACATAAGAATCATATCATTTCACTCAACCAACCAACCGTAAACTTAAACATATGCATAAGTGTGGCAGGCCCTGCGCCTGCACCCAGCGCTAATCTCAGCCCACCGGCCCTATCTATATGAAGGTCACGGTGTTCTGTCACGACCCGCACCCTGATTAGGGGCACGAGTACGTGGTTACGCCCTATCAATATGAAGGTCACGGTGTTTCTGTCACGACCCGCACCCTGACTAGGGGCACGAGTACGTGGTTACGTGGTTACGTCCGGCCTCGGGCCGAACCTATCTTGAACTTGTCTACCACCGTGTCCCTGCGGCAGATACAGTTAGACATAATCTTAACATAAACATTGGGATCGTGCTCATCTATGTCCCATTTCGCCTAGCCTGCAAGGTTAGAACTTTACATAAGAAATATCATTTCACTCAACCAACCAACCGTAAAACTTAAACATATGCATAAGTGTGGCAGGCCCTGCGTCTGCACCAGCGCTAATCTCAGCCCACCGGCCCTATCTATATGAAGGTCACGGT
>JANAVB010015193.1:0-21356 GCA_029216955.1 Iris pallida | reverse complement strand
GGGGAATAGGCGGAACCAATCACTGTTCCCCAAAGCCCGATCCAGCTGGCATGCCACCCTGCTCACCTTCGCCTGTTGTGCCAAGTCCATATGTGTCCTATCCTCTCCAGGTCCCTGAGCCCTGACTGGAGAAGGCAAACTGAAAATCTGAGAGTATCTGGTCCGGTACCGGCCTCCCCCCAGCTTCTCTCCCCGTTTATAGCGTAGCATTGAAGTCTCCCATAATAAGAAGAGGGAGATGCCGATGCCTCGCTAATGAACTCAGCCTGATGATGTCCTGCCACAAGGTTCTCACGACCCTCCTGTCATTGTGCCCGTAACGGCACCCAGTAAGAAGTGGAACCCCCCCTGTTGGTTGAAGGAGATAGCCACCAGCTGGTCAGACATGAAAACCTCCTCACCTCCCAACTAGCTCCATTCCATCTAACCCAGATCCTCGCCATATCACAGAGACCAAGGTTGTGAAGCTGGACCCAGTCCGTAGGGGTTCTACGGGACAGAGTTTTCGCCCCCCTGATCTTAGTCTCAAGTCTATCGAGATTTACACTGTTCTTCCTCAGCACCTCACTAATCTCCTCCATCTCCCCAGAGAACACCCCCCCGGACATTCCAGGTAAGGGCCGACATCTAAACCACAGGTGGGGTCCCCTGAACATCCTCGGAAGGAGCACCCGGGGAGAGTGCACCTCCATATCTCTAGTACCCTCATCTCCATCCCCCTGTAGTAGGGGGGGGCCGTGGCCCCGTGGGTCCCCCTGTGGGGGGCTGTGCTAGTACTGCCACCCATTTGGGTTACCTGCCACACTCACTCTGTCCCACCCTGTCCACTATCCTCACCATGTGCCTCCGTAGCCTGGCGCTTCCGACTGTACACCTGAAGAGCAAGCGCATCTGTATCTCCCTCGTCTGTCCTCCTGCCCCATACTCCTGGTGGTCATGGTCCTCGTCCTCACATACTCAACCAACGCTCCAGCAAGATCCTCCGTCGGGGACCCCTCACCTTCACCCGAGATGGGGAAGAGTCTGCCTCCATATATCCTCCCACGCCCACCTGGTCCACAACGGGGGGGTCACTGCACCACCTGCCACCTGCACAGCCTCCTCCGGCACCACCTCAGAAGCCCCACGTCTACACGCACTCGGAGATGCCCGAAGCAGGCACATGCCGGACATCTGGGGGACCCACTCATACTCCACCTCTGCATAGCCAACTGGCAAGGGTGTCCTGTACTTCAACTGCTCAGGCAGGTCCAATCGGGCATCAATCTCCCAAAACACCCGTGCATACATCAGTCTGGATCGGAAAGTGGTGGCATCATCCGCCTTAATTGGCTTGCCCAATGAGGCTAGCAAGTCGCATAAGTAGTGGGACACTCCGAAGCGTACCGGGAACTTCGGAAAGCGAACCCACACAGGCACAGCATTAAGCACCTCCTTCTCACACTCAAGTCGGGGGTCCATTGCTTCAGAATGATGAGGCGGCCGTCAAACGTCCATGGCCCTCCTGGAGTATCCGAGTCACATCTTCCGCCAACCCAAATTTCACGAAGTAAAAGCCATTTTCCTTGGAGAAGAACTCCATGCTCCCCTTCGGCCGCCAGACTCTGTCCGTATATCCTCTGATCTGCCGTAGAAGGGCTTGCTCCCCAACATATAGCACTAACGTGTCTCCCAGAATGCCGTCACCTTCGCCACTTCGTCGGCTGGAAAGTCGGCACATAGCTCACCCCCAATCGCCATAGGTGCTACATACTCCATCGAAGCCGGCGTTGGCAACCCCCACCTTGCAAGCATCGGCCCAGGAAACCGGCCGCGGACCCGAACTCCGAGGAGGAGTCGTCGGTGGAGGTCGGGCACTCATGTTCGCAGCAGTCGTACTACCCCCGATACCTGGAGCAGCCGTCCCCGCCGACCCCTTCTCACGGGGCCGCCACGAAATCCTGGCTTGTCCTGCCGTTCTCCTTGCTATCCCCGCCTCCTGTCAGATCCCTGCGTATAAGCAGTGCCTCTCCTCACCTCAGAGATCTGCGGTCGTTGCCCTCCTCCTCGCCTAACTTTCCGATTCTGGACCGTAGTCCAGCCCCCTCTTCATCCGCAATCCCGACGATGTTCGTTGGGCTGTGAACACCATCGGGAGCCCCCGAAGGCCACCGCCGTCGAATCCCGGCCGAACCCGTGCCCGTGCGATAGGCCTCCTTCCGCAACCCTTCCCGGCCACCCCCCCACGCCTTGGGGGGCTCGCCGGCAGACGCCCGCCCCCGGGGGATGGTCGCCGGACCTCCCGGTCGATCCGCTGCGTGGTGGCGCCCGCGCGGACGTGAGCAGTGGCTCAGCACCCATCGCGGCGGCCGCCGCCGCCGACCACCACCGGACGGTCGCCTCCGACCGCCCCCGCCACCCCCTTCCCTTTCCCGGGGTCCGGGGGGCGGTTAGCCGCCTCCACGCCGTGATTATTCGATGCCCTAGCAGAGCTAGGTTCCCGTCTACTGTAGCAAGCCGCCATATAATTATATATATAGTCGGATGTACTAGAATGTCCCCCTGAGTTGGGATTGTATCTCTATGTTGTAACCTTATTGAGATGATGGAATAAAATTTACCCTTTTTCCAAAAAATATATATATATATTAATATATATATATATATATATATATATATATATATATATATATATATTTTTTAATAAACCCCCGCAATTTATTAAAGGCGGCAAAAAAACCGCTCCCAAAACCGTATACAAGGCGCAAATGTTGAAGCCTATACAAGTTACCCAAAAAAGGGGTACCTAGAGAAGAAACAAAAACAATGCCGCGGGCTATGGGGGGAGCACCGACCAGAATGCTCTCGAACTGTGGGGACACAGGGTACTCCGCTTACGGCATTGGCGGCCGACTTCCGCAGAAGCTGGTCTGCCAAGAAACGGCGACCTTCGAATCTCGCCTTGTTGCGATTTTCCATATGACCCAAGTAGCGGCCGCTGCGACGATATAATATAGAGATATATTATATATAAGAATATATAATATATATATTTATATATATATATAAATATAGATATATATAATATATATATAATATATATATATATTATATATAATATATGGCGGGGTGGGGGGGGGGGTGCCAAGCACAGGTCTTGGAATCGAATTACTCCTCGGATGCAGGGCCGACCCTGAGAGTTTTAATGCCCAGGGCAAAATTTTAAATCGTGCCCCTAAGGGATTACTGATGGTGTATTAGAAAGTATAGTATGAAACTAAGTTTTAGTCAAACAACATATTTAGCACATGCTCTAGCAAATTCGTGGCATTGGCCTTCTTCACATGATCTGGAGCCCCCCCAATACAATCACCATTAGAAGTTAAACAAAAGTATGAAAAAAATCTGAACAATAATATATAAATAGAACAAAGAAATATTTAAACCACTATTCTGGAACTTTGTTACAACACTAAATTTTTTTTGTAATAAAGTATTTATATAAAGCAAACAAATTTATTTCAAATATCTTTTGCCCGTAGAAACAATTTTCTGTTCTTATGTTGTTGTGTTGTGACCCCAAATCTAAATAAGTTCAATGAACAATACATAATACAAACAACAAATGGGTTCTGGGTAGTGATTGCTTATAATGTAATATAATCTAGTTAAAAATTAGGAAGAAGTAAGAACATTTTTAAATTTCACAAATAAAACAGTAAAAAGTAAGATTCATACCAGTAAATTTGTGAAACCCACAACTCAAAATTTCTGGAATTTATGGATAATTGAATTAATGCCTCTTGGTTGATCATTAGTTTCTGTTGCTCGTTAGTTTAGAATAAGTTATTAGTATTATTATTATTATTATTATTATTATTATATCAGTCGGATCAGGAAAATATTATTTTTAAAAATTAATTATTGGATTTTTGTGTGTGGCCTGTCCCGATCCCGTGCCCGGGGTCCGACCCCGAACTCGAAACCGACTTCCGTTTCCTGAACCCAATTCTGTTTCTAGTCCCGAATCCATCCTTAAACCCTTTAGTTAATTATTAGCCTTAGTTATATATATAAATATATTTATAGTTAAAAGAAAGAAAAAAATAAAAAAACAAAACCTATTCCTACCCCACGTTGGACCAGTTCCCCCACGTTGGACCCAAGCTCCCCTATTTCTCCTCAGCACCCTCTCCTCCACAACTTCCATTCTCCTTCCTCTTATTCTAAAACCCCCTACTTATAACCCACCACCACTCACACCAACCCACCACTTCCCAACTTTTCCCCTCTCTCACTCACCTCTCCTCTCCTAAAAGTCCCACCTCCGATCCGGCCAGATCCACTCCGGAGGCCCACCTCCGCCCGAGCCCGCCCGTTCCCGCCGGCCAGATCCCGAACCCGCCGTGCCCTAGCCGCCTCCGACCCGAGGCCAGCGCCTCCCCAGTGCCTCCGCCCGCGCCTCCGCCCGAGGCCAGCGCCTTCCGGCTCCCACATCCGCCCGCGCGTCCGCCTGCGAGGCCGCACTCATTCCCCGACCCGGCCAGTGCCCCGCCGACCTGTCCGCCGGCCGAAGCTTCCAGCGCCCCCGACCCCGTTCGGCGCTGCCCCGTGCGCCACCCTGTCGGCCGCGTGTCGTTGTGCCCTAGCCCGTCCACGATCGGATCTGTCCGACCCGCTGTACCCGGGCACAGTTCGCTGTTCGGACGCTGTCTAGCGCGTTCCTTGCGGTTCGATCGCTGTCCGCTCTCCGTGCACGGATCTGGACGTTGTTCCAACGTTCCCGAGTTTATTCCGTGGTGCCCTCTGGCGTTTCTGTCCCCGTGTCGCTACCGCGTGGATTATTCTTTCTTTATAATTACATCTGAGAGCTCTAGCCGAGCATTTGAGGTATAATTTCGTGTCCCTGTGTCCCTCCCCGTAACTAGTCTGTGATGACGCGGTCCCGATTCCGTTTCGGGATTCGGTATTTTGTTTACGTTGCTTCGGTGATACGCGGTTATTGCTACGTAGCGGCGTATTTCTATTTTGATATATATACATATTTTTGTGTTATAGTTTTCTGGACTGGAAATATTAGATTGTGGTGGTTATTCCTGGTTTGGAATATTATGCTGTGAGTTATCCCTGAGTTGGAGATATTTAAATTGGGTTGTGGTTGGCATCCTCCCAGGATTGGGTTGTCCCAATTACAGAGGAGATGCTGCCAAAATTTTCAGGAAATATTTTAAAAATGGTTTTTATTATAAAAATTAGCAATTTGAATAAAACCTATTTTCCAAAGAAAACCGGTCTTTGGAAAATAATTTATAGATTGGATTTTGTTAGATTTTATGGATTTTGTACCACCAGTTAGGCGACGACCATATCGATCGAATGAGCCTCGGCGAAACGCAAACGATACTGGGTCACCTGTACGTTGAGGCGTAAACCGCAACATGAGATTGCACGACCAAGTCTGAGACTCTTTAATTTTTAATTTAATTATAATTTATTTTAGAACTGGTATTGCTTTTAGTATTTATGGTGCAGGGCTTCGGCCTCCTGAATAGACCGCTTCCCGGCATTCAGAGCTCGCCAGCAACTTTTTAATTTTTAATTAATTTATGTAAATAAATTGTAAGGGCATAAGCCCAGTTTTTTTATTTATTTTCTGTGACCCTGTATTGTGTAATGTAGATTTTACTTTCTTTCTGAGTTGGTATCGCGTACCTAGACGAGTAACTATAAATCGGATATTAATTATTTTTTTGTATAAAATTAATAAGGATTTCTCACACTTAATTTTAAATGAATAAAATATTGGTAAGTTAACAAGTTCATGTTTTATCACTAGAAACAATATATATATATATATATATATATATATATATATATATATATATATATATATATATATATATATATATATACATTGTTTCTAGTGAAACAATGTATATATTTTTTTTTTAGTGAAACAATGTATATATATATATATATAATATATATATATATATATATATATATATATATATATATATATATATATATATATATATAATATATATATATATATATATATATATATATATATATATATTATAAAAATACAAAGATTTGCCAATCAACCTATAAATGCTATCTTCTCCAATTTAATCAAGTAACCGGTTATTCAATTAAATGATAACTAATGTAGCTTGCGACGTTAGATGAATTTTGGTAGATTAAATTAAATAACTTAAAATCTGACTAGGGTTATTTTTAGAGATTGTAACTAGCACACCTAGATATGGTTTAATTATGATTCTAAGACAGGATTCTCGACTGTAGGATTTCGAGGACAAGTTTGACTTCCTTCCAATACCGACACTTCTATTCCAGTCATAAAACAAAGGCAAGTTACAATTATGTTTTCTTGCATTTTATTTAGTAGTTATCAAGTTGCATGTTTAAAACCACATTGCTACACGGAACCCTCTCCTAGGTTTCAAATATTGATTGATATTGATTGTGGGGATATTGGGGGAATAGTGTAGCGTTTATGACCAATACCCCTCATATCGTATATTGTTATTGTGCGAGCTTACCCCTCTTACACACAGGGATAAGTCGTATCGCGTCGCTAGGATGTTATTGTACAACCCAAGCCGGTCATAGACGTTACATATTCAAATCACATTGTTTCAAGTATTGAATTGTTAAATCGCTGGAAAATATTGTTTCAACTGTTTAGCCTGCACTTTTCCATTATTATTTGAAATGTGAGGTACATATTCGTACTTGCTCCCTCCTGACTGGAGACCAACATTTTTAGGTGACATTGAGGATGCTGAGCTATTGTACAATAGCTACTATGACCCGGTATTGTATCATGTGGTGTTGCCAGAGTCCTCCTTGGAGGACGCAGAACCAGAGGCTGATGAGCCGACCGTCTAGCTAGTTGCTTTTCAGTTATCTAGTTTTATTGTATTGGAGTTTGTTGATTTGAATTCAGTATTTTATTTCAGTACTTTTATTTCCAGTTGTACTTTTCAATTTGTTGAATAAAAAGTTTTTTTAAATTTCTGTATATTCGAGTTGTGACAAATGTATAGATGTTGTTGTGAATACCTGCATATAGAACAGCTTACTGCCGCCGTCTCACAACGGTGCATGCTGGACATGATCCGGTTCGACCCAATAATTTGGGATCGGGTCGTGACAAAATTCTATTAATCTTGGTTGTTCAAGATCAAAACGAAGGAAGAGAGCCCGAGCAAAAGAGGAGAAAACTGAAAAAGGGTGAAGATGGAAAAATAATAATTAGACATGCTTCAATTATAAACAAAATAAAATCGAAGAAATTAACGTTGGACTTGTGGAAAAAAATCGCCATCAAAGAAATAGAGGAGGCAACTTTTTATTTTTCTCGGATGAAAAGGAAACCGAGGAGAGGAAGAGAATACGAGGCGACAAATAAATTAATTGGGAGCGGTTATTAATGGCTACTTCTGATTTTTTGTGTGTGTAGCTGTTACTTTGTTTTAGGTTTACTACTTTACTAGTTAAGTATTAAGCAAAGTTAGCCCAGGCGGCAGTCCATAATAGGGAATTTGAAGCCCAATATATACTACACTACAAAATTTTTGGTGCTTCCTAACAATATGGTGCCCCGGGCCTGGGCCCTGCCTGTCCTGGGTCTGGGCCGGCTCTGCTCGGATGGCTGGGGTGGCTTAATTATATAGCCACGGTCCGACTTGAAAAAATGACACCATATATATATATATATATATATATATATATTTAAGAAGAGACTTTTATTGATGTATCAGGCGCAAAATGTCGAAGCCTATACAAGTAAACGCGCCAAGCGCGAACCACGAAAGAGGAGTAAAAAACCAAAAATGCTGCTCACAAAACGGCTGTAAGGCCTAGTGTCACGACCCGCACCTTCGAGTAAGGGCACGAGACGTGGGTACGTCCAGCCTACGCTGCAGTGTCGGCGGTAGAACGCTGTCCTAGGTCACAACATCTAACAGATAAGGGTAATAAACAGTTATACTCCCCGAATGGGGGTGACATAACAGAATATATCTCAATCACATCTAAGGTAGAACATGTAAGGAAAGATAGATAAATATCCAGAAATGAAACACAGAGATACAAATCAAGAATTCTAAGTGTCTAAATAAATACATAACCAAATAACATCTCAGAAACTCAATACAGAATCTAGAAAGATAAGACATCCTAATCTAGGGAAGTATCATCAACTGCTGGTAGGTCCAAGCCACTAGTGATATCTAATGCTGCACCAAGAGGGGTAGACACCAGAGCCTCATCATTTACTGTAAAATTTTCAACAGGTCCAGTCAGGACGAAAGCGAGTACATATCTCTTAACAGTTCATAACAGGTTAGGAGTATAAATCATGCAATAGAGTAAAATACAGGAAGTGCTGAAAAGGAAGTACGAGTAAACAGGAGATATTTGTAACTGAAAGTAAATACATGATAAGTAGAGACTGTAAGTGGCTAAGTGATTTAGAGTACAATATGGTTATGTAAACGGCTTAGGGGCACATAAATACAAATAAGAGGCACATTTATACAGCTACTGGGGATAATGATCACATAACCAATTCTACTCACCCCGCCCCAATTAATACACAAGGATCCATTCAAGTTACGTTATAAGCATATGAATACAGTTAAGGATACGTGAACTCATGTAATGAGTAGTACATGAGGCATGTGATAAAGCACATGAGAACATGTAAAAACATGAACTAGTACGAGTACAAGGAGTACCTGATGCACATGATAAAGTACATAAACATAAAATACCCGATGCACCCATAGAGGGATAACATCTCAGGAAGGGATCCATAGAGTACTAATCCGTGAAAATATGTGTTAGCATCATGTAAAGTAATCTAGAGCAAGAATATAGTCCAGATAAGTATGAAAAGATCAGAGAATGTACTCGCCTGCTAACTGAATGTCCAAGATGAAAGTACTGTCCGAGGAGTGGTGTCTGGCTCCTATTAGAACAGCATAAGTCACAACAAGTCCAGAATAGTAATAAGATGCACTACGATGCATACTACATGAATCTAGGTCAATCTAGACCAAAGTCAACTCTTGGTCAACTTTGGTCAACCCTAGAAGTCAAACTAGGTCAACCAAGTCAAACCTAAGTCAAACTAGTCTATACTAGGCTAACAAGGCTATTCTAAGTCTAACTAGACTACACAAGTCTAATCTAGGCTCTACACTGACACACAGACACTCACATAGGCCATAGGCTAAACCATATCTAAACCAACCATACATCACACCTACACAAGGCTATTCTATATCTAAAATAATACACAAATTACAATATTAATATAATCTAATATAGGAAATCACACATTGATCTATTATATAATATAACATAAAATTACACATATCACCCACACATATATGATATATATACATTAGCACACACTCATATATATAGGAACCTATATATATATATATATATATATATATATATATATATATATATATATATATATATATATATATATATATATATATATATATATAAATATGTCTCAATTCATATATATGTATACATATAAAAAGAGAGAGGGGGACACATGACTATGTGTCCAAGTGTATGTGTGTGTGTGTATCATGAGAATGTGTGTAGGACTTGTGTGTGTGTGTGACAGTGAGAAAACAGTGAGGTGAGTGTCACATAGACATGTGAGTGTTCATGTGTGTGTGAGTGACTTGTGTGTGTGTCAAATAGTGAGAGTGAGAGAGTTCAAGAAAGTGTGTGTGTGTGTGTGAAGAGGAGACATGAGTGTTCAGTCATGTGAGGATGTGAGTGAGTGTCATATGGTATGTGTGATAGAGTGTGTGACAGTGTAAAATCAGTGAGATATTTGAGTGTGAAAACGGTGAGTGAAACAGTGTAACAACTCAGATTTACATGTTGAATCAAAACAGTTCAAACAACTCATATTAACATATACAAATCATTTAAACAGTCCCCAATCCATTTCCAGATTGAGTCCCACATAACATCCAGAAATCTCAGTTCCTAAGAACACACAAATCAGTTTTTAGCCCCCCCTAAAACCCAGTTTTCAGTCCCAAACTTCTTTCTCAGTTTTGAACCCAGAACAGTCCCCAAATCATTGCAAATTTGACACATACTTAGAAATCATATAGGTGATCCAGATCATGGTCCTAAACCACAATAATTTACAGTGTAGAATGGTTAAATTGGTGACAAAATCGAATTTAAAAACCTGGAATCAAAACAGAAAATAGAGACTGAATGTTGGTATCAGAAATTTTAGGGAAATTGAGAAACAACATTGAAAATTAAACTAAAAACCCAAAACAGTGGTTGGTAATATGAAAACACATTGCACACGTGTCATGTGATGTGTTTGTGTCCACCAAAGTGGACACAAACGTGTCCAATCACTTAAAACCCGAAATCAGGAAAACTGGATTCAGTGTAACAGTAAGCATCGTGCACGTATTTACAGTGTCCGTGCATACGATACGACACGACACAACCCACGTGGTCGTGTCCAAGTGTCAACCTAGTGTAGGTCTAGGACACCCTGCCACGTGTCCACGGTACGCGTGCGTGACACAGGACACGCGTATCAGTGCTCGATTTAACAGCCGCCCGCACAGTGCACAAATCAGTGCACGCGGTCGTGCGTGTCCGACATGACACATGGGGCTCTAAAATTTGGGAAGCCCCGTGTCAGTGTCGGTTCCGTGCCACACGTTAAATTTGACGTGTCGAAGTGTCGTATCCAAGGCGCTGTGTCCCCCGAAGTGCAGGACATGCACAGTGCCCGTGCACGCGCACGCGCGACCCTGTGTTCGCGTGTCCGTGCAGACTCGACACGACACGAAAAAGACACAAAGACACCAGAAACGTGTAAGTGGCACCTAAACCTAATTTCCTATTCAAACACTTTCCTAAAAATCACACGAAATGCCCATTGGGGCATTTCATCAAACACTTGGTATGTGACACTGATACGTGTCCAAAAAGGACACGAAATGGACACGAATTTTAGGGCTTCCTATTCCTACAGTTAGGTTAGGTCTTGGGCTCCCTATATATGCAAGAAATTCAGAATTCTATGGTGTAGATTGGAATATACCTATGTGTATCAAAATCCTCAAAAGCTTCAAAGAGAGGTGCTCCTCTTGATGGCCAAACTCCTCCAATGTGCTCCCAAGCTGAAAATACTTATTACCAACAGCAAGAACAGTAAAATTAGGTCCTAATGCAATTGGTTTGGAAGAAAAACGAATTAAAATGGATTTTCTAGGGATTAGGGAAGATGGAGACTCACCTCTTTCTAAACTTGCATAAAATTCCTAATGGAGGCTAGCCCTAACTTTGAGGGGTATTAAATAGGATGGGGGAGACCATTATGACCAGCCATGGGCTGATTAGGGTTAGGGTTTGGCTACATGGTATGGGCCTATGGGCTTTAAGTCTCAAGTCATTAGTCATGACTTATGAAGTCATAAGCCATTCTAGCCTAATCAATTCCTAATCTCTCCAAACAAGTTCCAATGAGTTAAACCTCACTAACTTAGGTCAAGCCAAGGTTACTTAACCTAACCAAGTGGTCATGACCTAGGTTAGTCTCTTAGTCAACACTAGTCAAAGTCAACTATAGGCCCAAAATCAATTATACTAAAAATCACTAAAAATCACATTAATTCTAATAATTTTAATTAACACTAACCATCACTAACCATGGTTAGCTAAGACTAGCTATGACTAATCTAGGTTAGGTCCAAACCAAGTTAGGCTAATCACAAAACATGTCAATCAATTAAATAATATTAAAATCACACCATTCTTAATAATACATTAAATTCCAAATAATATATATTAAATTCAATTAAATTCAAAATGACAAAAATACCTTCGAACTAGAAATGATAAATAAAACACCCTAATCACATGGCTAGGCTCTAGGTTAAGCTGTCTCTAGTGTTACACTATCAAAACACCAAAATCATAAGTCAAGATTTAAAATAGTTTTAAAAATAATTTAAAAATTACCAAAAATCATATCATGAGTTAAATATCACTATTAAAAGATTAAAATTACAAAATTTCAAAATTACTCTCATTTGGAAAACTGGGTGTTACACCTAGCATCGGAAGGTAAGACGCCGATAGACAGGAGAGCATCCCAAAACCACGGACGACCTGCCCAAAGAGGGCGTTGATTTAGAGGTCTAGCTTCGACCAGAATGTGCTCGGGCTGTGGGAGCACCCGGTGCTCCTCTTGCGGCATTGGCGGATGACTTCTCTGATGAGCTGGTCGACTGAGTATTGGTGACCTTCGTATCTCGCCTTATTGTGATTCTTCCAAATAGCCCACGTGGCGGCCGCTGCGACGATCTGGTGGCCATGGGAGGCAGAACCCCAGCAGACCGCTAGATCGTGGAAGCGTCCTCCACTCGGCTCCATACTGAAGAGCTGGTTAAGGGTCCTCCATATACTGCCAGGCAGGTTACCCTGGTAAAAGATGTGGTTTATAGTCTCAATATGGCGCTCAGAGCAGCACGTACATGCTGAGGCTAAGCTGATTCCGATGGTGTTGAGGATATCGTCGGTAGGAAATTTTTGCCTTATGACTCTCCACATCAGGAACGACCACTTCTTAGGAATGCAGGATTGCCAATAGGGCGCAATGGGATGGTGCGGATGACCGGATCCCAGAACGACGGCTCTCGCAGATCGCACCGAGAATTCTTCCGAGGCTTCGACGGACCACCTCAGCACGTCGGCCTCGCTGCCGATACTTAATCCGCTCAGACGGATGATTTCAGCTGTATCATCACCGGACCACTCCCTAATTTTATTCCAGTTCTACTCGCCACTGGAGTGGTTCCACAGGTCTTTAATCCTACTATCTCTCGGGGACTCTGCGAGGTTCGGGATGAAGCTGTTCCCAACCCATCGCTCGAGGAAGGGATTGGAGTCGTCCGTCCCTAAATGTAGTCTCATCGCGGGTTCAGCTAGGTCACGCCCGATAAGGATACGACGCCATGCCGCTGAGGATCTGCTGCTGGAAATGTCCATAGAAGGGTGGAATTGCTTGAAGTACCTGGCCTTCAAAAACCTGGTCCATAAATTGTTGCTCGTGCGAAGTTTTCACCACAGTTTCATGGAGAAAGCTTTAACGATGTGAGAGAGTTTCGGAAATCCCAACCCCCCTCGATAGTGGGATGAGCCATGGAGTTCCAGCTGGCCCAGTGATGCTTGTCTTGGCCGTTGCAATACCCCCAAAAGAAGTTACAAAAGATCTGTTCGATAGAGGAGAGTACCTTTTTAGGCGGGAAGCATGCTGCCAGAGTGTGGATAGGGATGGAGGTGAGCATGTGATTGATCAGGATCATCTTGTCGCTTGGGGAAAGGGTTGTATTGTGCCATCCTTCGAGTTTTCTCCTGATTCTAGTGGTCAAGTTCTCAAACATGCCTGAGTTGGATTTCCCATAAACAAGAGGACAACCGAGATAGTTGAATGGAGGATGGTTGACGGCAAATGAGGTTAAGTTGGAGAGGTTTCTGGCGTGATCTCTCCTGATGTTGTGGTGGGCGTAGATGACGCTCTTGGAGGGATTGATCTTCTGGCCAGAGCACCTGGCGTACCTCTGCAGGGTGTTGTGGACCACCTCTACCGCTCCTTCGTCCCCGGATGAGAAGATGAGAAGATCGTCGATGAAGGCCAGATGGGTGATGACAGGGCATCCACTGGAGGTGTGATAGTGCTGAAAGTACAGGGTATTGACCATGTTGTTGAGGTTCCTGCTCAGGGCGTCAGCTGCAATGATGAAAACGGTAGAGGATAGAGGGTCGCCCTGTCTAACCCCGTCCTCTGATTTGAAAAACCCTTCAGTTTGGCCGTTGATGACCGTAGAGAACCATGAGTTGCTAATGGATCTCCATACGATGTTGGTTGCTAATGGATCTCCATACGATGTTGGTCCAGTTCTCTGAGAATCCGAAGGCCCTGAATACCCAGATCATGAATTGCCAATCCAGTCTATCGTAAGCTTTTTCTATGTCTATTTTGACTGCGATGTTGCCACCTCTCACCAGGAATTTCATGCATGTGATGAGTTCTTGGGCCAGCATAATATTGTCTTAGATGTTTCTCCCACGAACAAACCCGCTTTGCTCCTCGGATATGATCTTGGGAAGAAAACCAGCCATCCTGGTAGCGATGTTCTTAGAGATGATCTTGTTGGTGAAGGTGCAGAGACTGATGGATCAAAAATCGCGAAATGATTTTGGGTTATCTTTTTTAGGGATAAGGATCAGCTTGGCGCCAGAGATGGCTCTAGGGTAAGTGGCTCCTTCGAAGAAGGCGATAGCTGCTTCGGTGATGTCGTGTTTGATGATATCCCAACACATGCAAAAGAAAACCCTCGTAAACCCGTCCGGTCCTGGTGCACTGTGCTCGTTCAGCGCCCACACCGCCTCTTTCACTTCCTGGGTAGAGGGGGGTCGTTCTAACTGAGCGTTATCGGATGTATTAATGATGAGGGGAATTTGGTCTAGAAAGGAGTTGTCTTTGTGGACCGTCTCTTTGGAGAATAGTTTGGAATAGAAGTTCGTGGCCTCGGCTTGAATGCTCTTATGGTCCGTTCTGATGGTCCCGTTTTCGTCGACGATATGGTGAATCGATAGCTTCTGTCTGCGGCCGTTGACGCAAGCATGAAAGTATTTGGAGTTTTTGTCCCCTTCGTTATCCCATTTCAATCTCGCTTTCTGCTTCCAGAATTTAGTCTCAACTTTGATCCTGAATTTGAGCATGGCCTTGGTGAGATTCAGAGCTTTCCTGGCCGCAATGGAGCTGTCCGATAAGAACTTGGCTTCGGCGCGGGTGACATCGTCCTCTGCGACCCGGACATCTTGGAAAATATCCCCGTACGCTTGTTTGCTCCAATGGGACAGAGCTCTTCTAGTAGCTCTGAGCTTGTTACTCACCCGGGAGAGGAGGTTGGAAGAGTCCTCGTGATTCCACGCTTCCGCCACGATGCCCAAGAATTATGGGTGTTCAGTCCAGAAATCGAGAAATTGGAAGCTTTTTGAATGGATTGGTAATGTTGTTAATTACAACTAGTAGAGGAGTATGGTCGGATTCCGTGGGATTGAGGTGGGATAGGTTGGTGTTGAGTCCCATTCCGTGCCAGAAAGCGTTCGCGAGCCCTCTGTCCAGGCGGGAGTATTGACGGCGGTCTCCTTTCTGCATGTTGCACCAGGTGAAGGCGTTGCCGGTGAACTGGATGGATGTTAGGTGGGCATTGAATATGAAGTTGTTGAAATCTTGCATGGCCGGCAAGGGAGGAGGCCGACCACCAATTTTCTCTTCTTTGCAGGTTATCGCATTGAAGTCTCTGATGCATAGCCACGGTGTGTTGCTGTGATGGAGGTGGATATCAAGAAGGTCGTTCCAAAGGTGTTTTCGCTCCACCATATCGCAGCTGCCGTGGACTGCTGAAATAATGGCGCGCTATGGGATCATGGGGTGATCGAACTAGCAGGAGAGGGCCTGTCTGGCATCCTGTATGACTCCGATGTTGACGTCCTTCGAGCAGAAGATCCAAATGTCGTGTCTGCCTGCTATGGCCGTAGGGAGGACCAGCTGCAGCTGGATTGATTTGATTCTTTTGGGGGGAATTTTGGGTTCAAGAATAATGAGGATGTCGATCTTGTGGATTTTCTGAAGGCTGGTTAATCTCCTTAGTGTAGGTTTGTCCGCCAGGCCGCGGACATTCCAGGATAGGATGTTAAGCATTAAGGATTTTGTGGGATGGTTTTTTGTTCCACTTGGCGGCGAATCTGGTTTGGATAGTTGTTTCTGTAGGTCCTTTTTTGACATTGGCCCCGGAAGTTGATGCTCCTGGGGTGGGAGGGTCGCTAATAGCTTGCTCGTGTGGCTCCGGTGGGATTCCAACTGATTCCCCGACAGAATCCTGGATAGACTGCTCTGGCGGTATGATTATAGAGTCGAAAGCGCTTCCTATCCGCAGAATAATTTGCTGTAGAGGATAACCAGCGGCTAGTACTTGTAGTCCTCTCTGAGCTTGTTCTGGCCCTAGGATTGCTAGGGCTTCTTCTACCGAGTCTGAGTCTTCATTTGTGCGATGTTGGTCAGCATCTGAGGTGATATTGGACGCCTCAGCGTTCTCCTAAGTCCTGGTGGGAGCGCGAACTACCAGTTCTCTCTGAACTAGTTCTGGCCCTTGGATTGCTAGGGCTTCTTCTACAGAGTCTTCATTTGTGCGATGATGGTTAGAGTCTGAGGTGACCTCGGTCGCGTCAGCGTCCTCCTGGGTCCTGGTGAGGGCGCGGACTTCTTGTTGGGTTTCTATCTCCGATGTGGATACCTCTTACTCCAACTCGAGAGCGTCGAATTGGTTGGAGAGGGTGAGAGCTCGGGCGTTGAAGGGTATCAAGGCATTGCTGGGGTCTCGCTCTGATCCGACTTGCCGTCACTGGATTCTAATCGAGTGTGTGAGTTCGACAGTAGTAGAAGAGGTGGCTTGGGAGTCCTTCCTACTGCTGGAATGTAGTCATTCCGGGCGGGTTTCTTCTTTAGTTCTGGGTGAAGACGGTGGCAGTGCTTAGGAAGGTGGCCTCTTAAATGGCAGTGGTTGCAGAACAAGATGTGGTTGTCATAAAGGACTTGTTGGTTGTGGGTCTGATTGCCCAACTCGATATTGATAAAGCTGGGCGGTTCGGAAGTGAGGTTGCTCGCCTCCATGGCTGTTGCCACATAAGTGCCGATGGAGTTGGCGATCCGTCTTAGAGCTGCTGGGACAAAGCAAATGAGGGGTAGGTTGGGCAGGGTCACCCAACAGCGACATGAGGTGAGTCTTCTTTGGTGCTAAAATCAGCTGACCACTTGATGATCTTCATCTGGTGGGAATCAATTCTGCAAGTGCCTTTTGACCTTGCGGTCGTATGGTCAACCTCGGAAGATAGGTGTAGAAGGATGTGTTTGGGGTCTAGGGGAGCCACGCGGTAATCCGCTGAGAGTCTCCAACTGGCAATCATCTTCTGCACCCTGGAAAGTTTTGGGCAGCCAGTCGAGAATTTAAGGATAAATGTGTGGGGGAAGGAGGTTGATGGAGAAGACACTTCCTCATCTGAAAACGGAACCAAAGGCACTGGAGAGCCCTGGGGAAAGTCAATGTCTGGGAGGTTGACATCTGGGAGAAGTAGACTCATGTTCTTAGCCAGATCTGGGTGAAGCGCGGCGGCGAAGGACGGCTGGGTTCTACCCGCTGAAGGAGGGAGCTGTATCTGTCCACTAGAGGGAGGGGTGGTGGATGGGGGTGGGCCCGGCCCAGAGTTAGGGGAGAGGGCCGAAGGGGTCGCCTTGGGGGGCCCCACTTGGGGAGGAGGGGTGTAGGAGCTCCAGGCCTGATTGAATTGGAGGGGGGGCCGCAACGAGAGCATTGGGATGCTCCTCCTGTGAACTAATGGGATGGATCGCCGCGGATGGGTCCGCGATCCGACCATTGCCAGAGGACGAGCAGGGAGCCGGGGGGAGAGAGTTTGTGGCGGAGATGGAGTAGGCGACGGAGGCAGGGGTCACCGGGGCTGATGCCCCTGGGGGCGGAGTAAGAGCTGAGGGCGCAGCGGAATGCGTCGGGGTTGGGATCACCGGAGGGTGAAGGGCGGAGGGAACGGGCTGGAGAAAGGGCCCCACTGGATGAGGCCCGGCAGCAGCAAGCGAAGCGGAGACGGCACCAGAAGAAGCGGCTAGGGGGATGCCAGATGACCCAGCGAGAGCGTAAGGGGAGGAGTGGGCCCCCCCACGGAATATGCGTACTGGGCCTGAGCGTAAAGGACGTTGGACGCGTAGGGTACTGCACCGTGAAGAGTCGCTGACTGGGCAGGGGCTTGGGCGTAAAAGGGAGAAGAGGGGGTAGTACGCTGGATACTGCCAGGGGCAGGATGGTCCCCGTCCGCACAAGCTGCGAACGAGTCTGGAGCGTACTAAGAGTAAGGAGGGGGGTTACGCTCGTAAAGGGATTGAGAGGGGTGGGCCCCGCCCGGGTCACGTGCAGAGCGATGCTGGGAATGCGCGTATTGGGAGAAAGCAAGGTGGTCGCGTGCGTAAAAAGACTGAGAGGGGTGGGACCCACTAGTAGCTTCCACGTAGAGGAGTGGGGGACGCTGAGCGTAGCCTGAAGCGGAGTGGTCCACCACGTGAGAGTGAAAGCCAAGGCTTTCCTCGTGGGGCCAGACGGGTTGGTTCCCCAGGCCTGCGTAGCAGGTGGGAAACCTTCCCGAGGAGTTGACGGATGGGTCCCCCTGGCCTGTACAGCAGGTGGGCGACCTTCCCGAGAAGGGTGACAGCTCCATTCGAATTACGAACAGCAGCGGGAAATGAAAAGAGGGTGGGGGGTTCCTGACTGGTCGAAGGGATAGGGTTTGACCCGGGCGCCGCCAAGCCGGCCAAATCCGTGCCGTGAGACGAGCTGGCGAGGGAGGGTGGGGGGTGTGGATGGAGCAAGAGAGAGGATGGGGACCGCCGGAACACGGGCAGGAAGCGCGAGGGGGGGGGGGGGGGGGCGGAGTGGCAGCCAATGGACGGTAGGGAAGTGCTCTGGAGGCGGACACAAGTAGGGGAAGGGTTGGGAACCGGGGCGGGGGGCAGACGAAATCGGGGAGAAGCATGGGATTTGGACAGCAAGGGGAGATGGGGGGGAAGGAGCGGGAGGGTGGAGGGGGGTGGGGGGGGGGGGGGGGGGGGGGGGGGGGGGGGAAGAAGTGGCTGACTAACTCAACGCAGTCGGCCGGCCACTGGCGAGCCATCGGCGGACGGCAGGTCCACCGGAAGAGGGCCGAACTATGGAAGCCCTAGGGGCTTCCCGGGGGAAGGGACGCTCGGAGGGGAAAGAGCGACACCATATATATATATATATATATATATATATATATATATATATATATATATAAAGCTGATAACAGAAGTTCTGAAAGTTTTCAAAAGCTTCCCCAGCCACCAAATGTAGCTTCGCCCCTCTGTCTCTATTGTAAATAGGGGTGTGCATCGGTCGGTGGTCGGCCTATTTGGTCCCAACCGAAGTCGAACCGAAGTTAATCGGGTTGAAAATAAACAAACCGAACCAAACCAACCAAATGGTCGGTTCGATTTTGAAACTGACCGACTTGGTTCGGTTTGGATTGGTTTGACTTGGTCGGTTTTGATCACATAAAAAAAATGAACTGTATGCTTTTTTTTGTGAAACCTCAGTCAACTTGTACTTTGCAACAGTAAATACAATTCAGCAACTTCAATTCAACTTGCGCTTTGCAGGTGGAAAAAAAATACCAATTATACATATAAAAAAATTATATACATTCAACCAAAAGTCCCTTCCATGTGCACAGGAGCAATTAAAAAATAGGAGTCGCAAGCACTCCTCTTTGAGACTAGAGAGAGAGAGAGAGAGAGAAAGAGAAGAGAGCTATTTCAACTTAAACTTGATAAATGGCTGTGATGTGAATAAAGAACCAAACCGGTATACTCAACCCAATGAACCATACCCAACCGGCCAACCCTAATTATTTAACAATGATTTGGTTCGGTTCGGTTTAGTCGGTTTTTGGCATAACCAAACCATGAACCAAACCGAGTCGGTCGGTTTTGAAAAAATTGAAGCCGAACCAAACCATTGAACCATCGATTCGTTTTAAACCAATCGATTCGGTTTGGCTTGGTTCGATTTGGTCGGTTTGACTTAATTGTGCACAGCCCTAATTGTCGCACTTAAAACCTTGTGATGGAATTATATAGGAAAATTTATGAGATTCATAAGCCACCAGACATGAATTTCTGTCAGTATCAGAAGATGGGGAACGCTAGCTAGCTCTATTATTATGCTACCCATTTCATGGCTGATGTTACTAAACCTGAAGCACGCTCTTTCCGCTCTTCGACGATTGATTTCTCGACATAAAAAAAAAAAAAAACAAAAAACAAAAAACAAAAACAACAAAAAACAAAAAACAAAAAAAATGCATATAATTTTCACAACTGTTAAATTGTATGCATGTCAAATATTATTTATTTTTCTACTTTACAGCTTTTTTTTTTTTTTGAAATCCCACTCACACACACAATTGGGGGGCTCGAACCTTGCCGGCCCGGGTGTCTGCTCTAAAACCACAGGCTAGAGAGCTCGGACTACTTTACACTTCAAAACCTAGCTAGCTATGTACAAGTCATTAATAAGGCATAGTAGTTTTGGCATTTTTAGGACTACTAAAATTTAATGTTCACAAAAAATTTAGGTCTATCAAATTTTAACATTTATGACAATAAAACTGCTAAAATTTTGTCAGTTCTAAGCAACAAGAGCGCCAAAATTTTTATAGTCCTTCGATAATTGGAATTGTCCAAATCTGTTACTCCCAACAATCTGTGCTTACCCATACTAGCATAATGCACGTACATTGTAAGCATTTTGACATTCCTAACAAAACAGAACTGCCAAAATTGTGTCACTGCTAAGCAAGCAAGAACAGTTAAATTTTAATTGTCCTTCGATAAATTTGGATGGTCAAATTTTTTACTCCCTAACAAATCTGTTTTTATGTATACTAGCATAATGCACTACATTGTACCTATTTTTATAGTATTGAAAAGGACAAATAATAGTAGCATAGATATTATATTAATTTATATTATTATTAGAAAGATTAAAAGATATATGTAATTATTATAATCGTTATTAAATCTATTTATGAAACTAAATGACAACCACCTTAAACCGAATTAGTTTTTTATAAATTAGAGTAAATGAAACAATTATCTAATTTTAACGTGAACGAAAATTCCGCCAACGTAGTCGGCAAAAAACTACATAGTATATAAAATAATCAAAAGTTTGATTTCCGCCAACACAGTTGGCGGAAAATTAGTTTGGTGGTTTGGTTTTTAATGGTTTGTTTGATTTAATTTGTTTTAAATAAGTTGTTTAGTTTGGTTTGGTTTGATTGATTTGTTCGTTTTTCGTTTGGTTTGGTTCAATTTTTTGTTCGGTTAATCTATTTGTAATTTGTTTTTCTATACCAATATGTATAATTAGAAATCTATTAGTCAATATATATATATATATATATATATATTATCTATATATATATATATATATATATTATATATTTTTTTTTTTTTTTTTTTTTTTTTTTTTTTGAAGCAATGGGTACTTGTGGCGAACTCGCCTCTACTGGGGCTCGAACTCCCGACCACGTGGGCCGCATGCATCTCTCTTAACCACTGAGGCTAGATGTCATTTGCTATTTGTATATATATATTATTATATATTATATATTATATA
>JANAVB010015192.1:0-31465 GCA_029216955.1 Iris pallida | reverse complement strand
CCTGAAATTCAGGAGCTTACATCCTACCCACCTTACAAGAATTTCGTCCTCGAATTAAAATCATCCAATAGATCAAACTCATCTACTCTGGTTACGATACTCAAACTGCTACCCTTGAAATCATCTCTTCCAATTTCTCTTACAATCTTTTTGGTTCAGGTTCAACAAATCCTTCTATCATAAACTACGCCATACATCCTTTAGAATCTTCCATACTAATATGAAACATTTATGTATACCCTAAACTATAGGTCATTTCTCTGGGTATGTCTATAAGCCTAAAATGCTTAATTATCAACCATATCTTCAACCTCAATTGTAATACTTGATTTCCTTATCGTATCCTAAGTATCCAGATTCCATCATCCACATTCCTTAGCATCATTTGTCGTCAATCCTTCCCTACAATTTCTCCTTGAAATCATACGTTCAATTCTATCCTTGGCGTAGAGCCTTCTTCTATTTACTCAACAAGTCCTCCGAATATAATCCTCGATTTCAAACTCCCGATTTATTAATTACCAATATACATATGTCTTTGCCTCGTTCCTTGTCTTTTTAACTGATATCTTCCCGATCTCTTACGCAATAGGATAACTCATTCTAATTTATTCTATATTAATCCACATATAATCTACCCTCTAATCACATGTAATTAGCTATAGATAACCAACCCAATCTACAAATGCTAAATCCTCAAACTGCTAAGCACAAGATCCTAATCCTCAATCCATAGTCACAACAATACAATCTCTCATTCTCCTCTTAGATACCCTATCATCAAGTCATACTATCAATACAATCGTTCTTAATGGTTTCCAAGTCTACTACAGTCAGTCACCCATACTTGTCCCATAAGCTTAATCTAATCAATCCCTAGGAAAGTACTTATCACAACCATATAATACATTTATAGTTATACTACAAATGAGTTAACAAGGTTTGGCTATTTCGGTCGTCTATCAAATAGAAGGTTACAAGGCCTAAGACTGGGTCAAGCAATCCATAACAGTGTTCAAACAAGTTAAAGGTCAAGCAAGACAGAAAAGTTTATTGGAATATCTCCAAGAATGGTACAAAGACAACGAGATGCATAACAAGAAGAATTATCCAAGAGGTTAACGAAGAGATAGTCAAGTCATAGGAAAGATGGAACACAAAAATAATTATGTCCAAAAGATCATGAAGGCAATCCTGTTGGAGAATCCTAAAGAACCTATAATCCTAGTTGTAGATGTAGATAGGACAGAGTTAATCAAGACAGGGAAGATGATAATAATAGAATTTATTCTTGCTCATTCGGTCATAACGAAGTGAACCAAGTTGAGATATGATCTGATAACCATACACGTCTTCCTGAAATCATGTTGCCAGAATTCTCGCCACACCCAGTAAGCTTATATGCAATAAACGATAGAGTCATAACTATGGTATATACCCTATAATCATGTTATCTAGAATCCTCGCCACGCCAACCGTATGGCTGCGAGGAAATCTAAATTACATAACTAGGATAAGTATATCCGAAATCAGGCTCTATGTTTTTTCATACCAGCTAATATGGCTGCGATAAATTCTAAACTCCATAAATAAAGCAGACGTTTACCTTATCAGGATATATCACAATTTAATCCACAAAATTTATCACGATGCAAACCAAGTCAACAACGAAAATCAAAAATTAATTTCAACAACGAATTTAAGGAAGAGTAAATGAAAATAAGTGGAAACAGATTTCTAGGTAAGATTAAAGTGAGATCCTCAGGGTCATCCCAAGGTACTATCCTGGTCAAAATTGTAACCTACTGAATTTCAAGCAAGATATTAAATACAGTTAACGGTCCTATGCTGTGACGAGTTTTCCTATGTTACAATCCTAGAAATCCTCTAGGTGTTCTAAATGTTATTCCTAGTGTTAACAAGTTGTCCTAGATCCTAATTGCAGGCATGCTTGGTACAATAACGTAACCAAACAAATTAAGTCTGGACCTGCATGGGCCACCACTAAAAAACATGTCACGACCCGTTACCCAAATTGTTGGGCCGGGCCGAGCCATGTCCAGCCAACGCTTGGTTAAAGCGTAGTAAGCTGTTCTAAGAATAGACAATAAATCTAAGCAGCTAACATTCTAAAATCATATTTAAAGTTTCATCACAACACAGCATCTATAAGCGAAGGTAACATAAGCACAGACTTAATAATACACTTTATAAGTATCTAACTGGAGACAAAGTCCAGTATCCAAATATAAGTACAGACCAAAATCTAAGTCTCAAAACACATGAAAGATAACTAAGCAAGGTTCCCCGCTGGGCCTCTTCTGGAGCTAAGGCCAGGTCCTCAAAATCAGTGCCATAATATGTAACACATAGCATTTCCTTCTCGAAAATATACCTACAACGTTATCCTGTCAGGACGGAGCAAGTACAACATCTACAACTAAAGTACTGAATATAATGAAGAGATGTACAACAAGAAACATGGTGTGATAAGTCTATAAAACAGAAATACTGGAAACATGGCCTCATGGTACAACTGGGATAACAGTATCATAGTAATATAAGGAACATGGCATAACTGGAATCATGGTATGACTGGAATCACACTATCATAGTAACATAGGGAACATGGTATACCTCATAGTCTATCATGGCAATACATATTCATTTTAAAGTTTAAAACTGTAGTAGGTGAGTGATCAGTCAATAGGTGAAATAAGATGTACAGTGGTACATATCAATTTTCTGAAGCGTACATACGTACCCTTAACGGCATCGGTGTATATCCATACACAAACGCGGGATCAGACATACGACAAAGTTATATATAGAATATAACAGTGCTCGGTAAATACATACAGAGAAGGGGGGCATGATCACGTACACTACTAACAGTTTTCCCTTAACCCTTTTTATTAACATGTGAGTGATGCGAGAACAATAAAAATGTGAGAGATACTGGGAGTAGTATAAGCAGGGCAGGTACTGGGAGCAGTATAAAATATATGAATACTCCGGTAGTATAAAGCATAGTGAAACATGTACTGAGAACCAGTAAGAAGCATGTGAAGATATAAACTATCCTAAGCATGGTAGGTACTGAAAGTAATACAACATGTGAAGATTTAACTTGCTACCTCAAGGATCAGTATTTTAACAGGTTAATACATGTTCTAGCATTAAAAGACAGTAAATGAGTTTACAGATGTACTTGCCTCGAGCAAAGCAAGAATACTAGTACAAGATATAGATGTCCAGTGTCCTGTCAATAATGATATACAACTCAGCCTCTAAGTTATGTTCAAGATTACATTAGTGACGCGACACGACTCCTAACTGGATACTAGCCAAGTGGGACCTAGCATAAAGTCTGATGTGGAGACACTATATCCAAACTAATTTTCTAGGGCCTTTACAGTAGTGTACGGTGAGGTCCAATACTACAATAACCCAATACAACACAAAATATTGAAAGTCGTAACTATTCAATAAATAAATCAAACTGTACACTAAGTTCCAACAATTTTTGAGATAGACAAAAAGCTCAATTATATATAAAATAAAGTACCATAATAATCCTTGTTAATTATAGAAATTATACTAATTTTTTTGGGATTTATAAACCCTCATAAATATTTATTAAAAATCAGCAAACACATGTATCCTGAAAATGAGTTCTGTTTTCCCATTTTTATAAAATACTAAAAGTACTTATTAATACTTTTATAATTATAATAAATTAGCTAAATTAACATAGTATTTAAATATAATTTTTTTTAGATTTTTACAGCAATTAAAATATATATATAAATAAAAAACAGAAAGTAACAATTTCTGGTAAAATAATTAATTATAAATTAAGGATGATACATAGACAAAATCTACAGATGTTTTCGGATGATAAAATAAATATCAACAACGTGTCTAGAATGGTCAAATTAACTAGGATAGCCTACCCATAAGTCCAATTTAGACATAGGGGTAAAACTGTAATTTTGGGTCAAATGATGTCCGTCGTTGGACACGCTTTGTACCGAAAAATGTGTCAAGATAGAAGTCTACAAAACCTAGCAAATTATATGTCCACGAATCCAGAATGATGATACGAATCCAACGGTATGTCCGAAATATGATTCCGATGTGCCGATCTCAAAATGACACGTTGACGCGAACATTTGGAATACAGTTTGCACCGAAACGCGTGTCGGAGCAAATGTCTTCAAAACTCAGCAATTTATATGTCAACGAGTCCAAAATGACGATACGAACTCAAAGGTATATCCGGAATTGGATTCCGATGAGCCGATCTCAAAGTGACCCGTTGACGCGAAAAGTGGGACCCGTTTTGCACCGAAATGCGTGCCAAGGCCCATGTTCTCCAAATCAAGCAAACTTTATATGAAAACATGCCAGAACGACGCCACGAGTCTACTGGTGGTGTCAGAAATTGAATTCGGAGTCCCGGGTTCAAAAATGGAATTTAACAAGTGCAAATTAAAGAATTCGGACGGCCAACTTTGGCGTCGAATTCGACCAACCAAACGTGCTTATAATGAAACGAAACTTAAAGGAGGCAGGAAGAGGGTTATACCAGCTGCGCACAGGAACTGGTAGCGTGCCAACCGGAGCTGCGACGGCGGAGATACGAACCCGCGAAGTTGGCATCACAAAATTGTCCAAAAACAGTTCAATTTAAAATGTCAACTTGGTGGCCAGTTTTGAGGTATCAAACGACGAGAGTAACGGACGAAAATTGAGGAGAGTGAAGTGCTATATACCGAGATTGAGACGGAGCAAGGATTTCGCCGATCCAACGGTCGGATCTCCCAGAAATTGCGTACGAAGTTGCTGCGACAAAACACAATTTCAGCTTCGTTTTCGAGCGCGTCACGACGGAACTTCGTGCAAACGCACGAATAGCCTATACGTCGCGCCGGGGGGGAGAGTGGCGACCTGTAGGAGTTCGCCGGGGTGCGCGCGTATCAGGGGGGTCGTGGTGGCAGTGTGCGGCCACGGCGATCGCCGGCGCGCGTGGCCGTGCGCGTGCGTGCGGCTACTGCTGCACCGCTTGCTGTTGAAGTGGTGGCTGTCGTGCGGCGGAGGCCGTGGCGGCGTGCGGCGGCGGTGGAAGTGGTGGAGGTGGTGGTTCGGGTGGGGGTGGTGAAGGTGGTGGTGCATGGTGGGAGTGGTAGTTGTGATGAAGATGATGAAGAAGAGGAGAAGAAGATGAGGTGGTGGCTGTGGGTGTTTGGCATGGGTGGGAGTTGGTCGACAGTGAGGGGTGGGGAGTCGGCTATGGTGGGCTGGGAGTGGTGTTGTGTGGTTTGTTTAGAGGAGAGAGAGGGTTGCTTTTGTGTGTGTGTGTGTGTATGTATGTATATATATATAGGAGAGAGAGAGAGAGAGTATAGGAGAGAGAGAGATTTTAGAGAGGAGGAGAGAGAGAGGTCGGCCAACTGTTGGGGGGTATGTGTGTGATATATATATATATATATATATATATATATATATATATATATATATATATATATATATATATATGTGTGTGTGTGTGTAGGATATTTGTAATGTGGAGGGAGAAAAATAGATATTTAAAATAGGGGAAATAGGGAAAAAAAATATGTGGGATATTTGGGCAGTCATGGAAGAACAATATGGAGCTTAGGCTCGGGTTCGGCCGAGCTGGGTCGATCGAGTCAAAATCGGACAGGGGGCAATAATTGAATTAAATACGTATTTAAAATCACGAATAAATAAATAATATGTGGGGACTCCAATAAATGGGACACAAGGTTTATGTGGGTAGTAGGCTTCATGTAGGCCACGTCCATACTTGGGTCGACTAGGTTGGCTCGATGTCGGGTCCCGAAATTAAATTGAAAAATAAATCAGGTTTCACGGTAGAAAATAAATCGGCCTAAATTGACCCAGAAGTTGTGCGAAGAAAATAAAGCACAAAATGGAGTGTCTGAGTGGGACACGAAGGTCATGGGTGAAGAGCGTCTCGAGTAGATCATTTATGAGAAGTTGGTTCTGAGAAAACGACTGGTCTGGTGCTCCTAAATTAAAAGTCACGGTAACGTGCAAACGATGGTCAAAGATAAAAGTGGGAATAATTATTCAACGATTAATTGGTCTAGAAGTTGTGCGATACAAAAAGAGCACAAGGGAACGAGTTCAAGTGGGACATGATATATCAAAACGAAGATAATCTTGTCTTCTTCAAAACTCGTAAAGAGAGTTTACAGAGATTGGTATCTCTGACGCTCCAGAAGTAAAAGTCACGGGAAAGAACATTAATGATCAAAACAATTTAAATAATAAAATAATTATAGAAAATAATTCATTCAGAAAATTTAAAATAACCCTGAAATTCAGGGGGCTTACAAAGAACACGAGCAATAAATTCATCGAAAATATTATTAAAATGCAATCATAAAACCAACAGGAAATGAGCAAGTGCGGCAACTAAAATGTCAAGAAAAATGTGCAGTGGAAAGGTCCCTCACAATTCAGACGCAGAAACCTTCCTCGAGACGCTATACGTTGAATATGGGACCTGATCCTGAAGAAACCAATCCATAACAAGAAAATTATGTTGATTCAATATGTCCCGATCAATTGATACCGACAATGTTTCTTAACCGTACTCCTCGCGAACGAGAAACGAGACACGACGTTGGGGCAGGAATTACAACTATTATCCATTTGTTGAGTCACTACCAGTCTGACGGTATAATGTTCCGATTACCAAAATTTTCTTTTATGGAATAATCAAATATTTCGTTCTACGTACGAGTCATAGCACGGGTCTATATCAATGTCAATGGGTATTCTACAAGTCCAGGGTAGTCTCCCACATTAAAATAAAAATCCAAATCATAAATCATAACTTGATTTCAAACTCAAATAATATAAATACGATAGACAAGAGACGCAAAAATATGAAATACAGTATAAGCTTGATTCATAAGAAATTTTTTAAATACCAACAATTCAGAAATATAAAATCCGGGAACGAACTTGACAAATGCGATTTAGTTAGACCTTGATTATCCTAACTATGATTATCCTTTAACCATGTTTATTCAATCTCCTATCCCCTTGCATAACAAGAATTAGTGTTCACGATAGATAAATGTTATGACTCCATCTGTACATAATTGTCAGGCATGCAAGATAGTTGTCGTTAGCATGCAACCTAACTATATGATGGTCACTGGTGACATACCATTTTGGACAATTCAAGGTAAGATGACGATCCTTCCAGTGCAGGTAGTAAGCCTCGTTAAAAGTCGCAAAATACCCATGATTATACATCAGTAGTATATATGGTAAACATGCAAAACATTTAAGTAGTATATATGCAATTGTGTACTATATAATATATTTAATATAAGATTGTAAGTTTATATAATTAAATCCGGATTAACCCACTGGTTGAACCGGTTTGACATCCTAGTTTCGTGACCAGGTCGATTCTTCATCCGAATTTTAAGACACTGCTCTAAAATCCATCTCTCCCCCTTCCGTTGCATATATTCGATTTCGACTGAAAATTTGTTCGATTTCGACTGAAAATTTGTGCACCACCTATCCCTCATCATGTGCTTCGTTCATCTCAATCACATAATTCTTCTTTGGGTGTTGCAACAGTTGCATGACATTTTGTAAATACAGTTGCTAAAAATACGGTTAAATATTATGCAGTAGATAATAGTAATAATAATAAATAAATAAATAAGTAATAAACTGGAAAAATGGAGATGCGTATCGATCCCCGTACCTCTCACATGCTTAAGCGAGCGCTCTACCATCTGAGCTACATCCCCATTCTTTTATTTGGAATGTATTACTCTTCTCCCTCTCTCCAAAGGAATCAGTAAGCAGAGATGCGCTCATCAAATTCCTTCCTACTCTACAATTTCTCAGCTGCCCATAAAAAAAATTCCTTCCTACTCTACAATTTCTCAGCTGCCCATAAAAAACACCCCCATCATAACCATGATTCAAATTCTTGAACGTATCAAGTTGATGTCGATGGAAAAGAAATAAAGTTCATCGTGTGACATTAATTTGTACTATATTCAATAATTCAAATGAGAATTTTAGAAAAATATATTTTTAAAAGGATTATAGAAAATATCTTAAAGATTTTGTTAGTTATGAATGTTAATAAATATAAATAATATTGTAACATGCTGCAGCAAAAATTATTATGTACAATTTTCATTAATCTTTGAATTAAGTAATTTATGTCATTTTGGAGTAGCACCCAAAAATATTTTCTATTGAGACTAACTCTAAATAAAAATACATAAATATGATGTAGATTCGCTTCCCGAAGAATTGGATGAATTACTAGAAAAGAAGTCGTTATTTTTATTTTCTATTTTCTATTTTTTATATTTTATATTTTATATTTTCTTATTTCTTATATCTTAAAAGTTTTTTTTAATTTTTTTAATTTCATAATTTCTTAGTTTTTTTTAATTTTTTAAATTTTTTTAATTTTTAAAATTTTAGTTTTTAGTTTTTAGTTTTTAGTTTTTAGTTTTAGTTTTAGTTTTAGTTTTAGTTTCTAGTATATATTCTAGTTTTTAATTGATTTTTGACTTTTGATTTTTGATTTTCAATTTTCAATTTCTAGTTTCTTGTTTCTAGTTTCTAGTTTCTTGTTTCTAGTTTCTAGTTTCTAATTTCTAATTTCTAATTTCTAATTTCTAATTTCTAATTTCTAATTTCTAATTTTTAATTTCTAATTTCTAATTTTTAATTTTTAATTTTTAATTTTTAATTTTTAATTTTTAATTTAGTTTTTAATTTTATTTTTTAATTAATTTTTAATTTTTAATTTTTAATTTTTAATTTTTAATTTTCTATTTCCTATTCCTATTCCTATTTCCTATTTTCAAATTTTAAATTTTAAATTTAAATTTTAAATTTTAAATTTTAAAATTTAAAATTTTGATTTTAATTTTTAATTTTTTAGTCTTTATTCTTATCTTTTAATTTTTAGTTTTTAATTTTTAGTTTTTAATTTTTAAATATAAGTTTTAATTTTATTTTTTTATTTTTCTAATTTTAATTTTTAGTTTTTAATTTTTAGTTTTTAGTTTTTATTTTTAATTATTAGTTTTTAGTCTTTAGTTTTTAATTTTTAATTTTTAATTATTAACTTTAAAATTTTAAATTTTTGATTTTTGATTGTTGATTTTTGATTTTTGATGTTTGATTTTTGAATTTTGAACTTTAAATTTTAAATTTTAAATTTTGAATTTTGAACTTTAAATATTAAATTTTAAATTTTAAATTTTAAATTTTAAATTTTAAATTTTAAATTTTAAATTTTAAATTTTAAATTTTAAATTTTATTTTAAATTTTTTATTTTTAGTTTTCAATTTTTAGTTTTTTAGTTTTTAGTTTTTAATTTTTAGTTCTAAATTTAAATTTTGAAATTTTTAGTTTTTAGTTTTAAGTTTTAAGTTTTTAATTTTAAATTTTAAATTTTTAAATTTTATTTAATTTTAAATTTTGAATTTATTTATTTTAAACTTTTAGTTTTTAATTTTAAATTTTAAATTTTTAGTTTTTAGTTTTTAGTTTTTAGTTTTAAATTTTAAATTTTAAATTTATTTTTAGTTTTTAGTTTTTTTAGATTTTAGGTTTTTGTTTATAATTTATAATTTATAATTTATAATTTATAATTTATAATTTATAATTTTGAATTTTGAAAATTTTGAATTTTGAATTTTGAATTTTGAATTTTTAGTTTTTAATTTTAATTTTTTAACTTTTAATTTTTTAATTTTTAAATTTTAATTTTTAATTTTTAAAGCGTTTCAAAATTAATAAAATATGAAATATAATATAAAATTCGTATCCGTATATAAATATCGATACTGTAAGACGAGTCTCACAGTTATTATACACCTAGAAGATTGATGTCATCCCATTCATTGGTCATGAGAAACTCTCTGATTGGAGTAGTTCGACTGAAGTGAAGTCTCCAAGTTTCACAAATTATTACCAAGTATAAAAAGATGGGTGATCCGCATATGCACAAAGGCTACTGAAGCTTTACCCATATCGGGTCATTGATGAGATGAAGAACCAAAAGCTTAGAAAGTTAAAGACAAAAAAAGAAAAAAAAAAAAAAAAAATAGACTGTTTGCATGCACAAAGCTTTCTCTCTCCCCTACTGCGTGACTATCTATAGGATCCTCGTGGTCGTTCAACTTCCGCGATAGCAACGCAAATTTTATTGGCATTGAATGGCCTATTCTTCGTAAGAGCATCTCCAACCCTACTGTGACTTTGGAAAAAAGTTAATGACACATAGGAATGACAAAATTTTATTTAAAAGTTCTTCTCCAATGCAATTGTCAAGTCAATTGTAAAGCTTATGTGGCAAAAATTAAAGAAGATATTGTGAAGTTGATTGTCTTGTTCTAGACAATGCACTTGACAATGTCTTCTCTTCCATGTCATCAATTATGAATAAAAAATATTAGAAAAAAGAAAGAAGATGAGTGGTTGTCTTAAAAGTTGTTTTGGAAGTTGGAAAAAATACTTTTTATTGTCTCCTCAATACTTTTGTATTGGAGAGAATTTTTCTATCTCATTGTCTT
This sequence comes from Iris pallida, assembly GCA_029216955.1. Taxonomy (NCBI): domain Eukaryota; kingdom Viridiplantae; phylum Streptophyta; class Magnoliopsida; order Asparagales; family Iridaceae; genus Iris; species Iris pallida. The sequence goes on along the minus strand of JANAVB010015192.1, from coordinate 20,833 downwards.
TTGAGATATAATTTTGCCACATAAACAAGACATTGTCTTGTGGCTCATGTCACATAGGAGCCACCTAAGACTCACAACACTTAACAAGACAATAGGGTTGGAGATGCTCTAACCAAATGCGTAATTCTCACAACCGTTCAAGGTCAATAGCAACAACGCAGATGTTTAGGAGCATTTAATGACCTACTCTTCATTCCCAAAAGTGTGACCTTAGCAATTGTGCGAATTCTAAGGCGACATTTCGAATTCATAGGGGAAACGCCTAAAAGATCGCAACGACAACAACATTTCGAATTCCTTGGACAATGTTCATAAATTCGCAGTAGCTGCACACAAAATTCGAAAAATATATATCAGTTCATATTTTATCTTATCTGCACACGAAAGTGTTCTGCGCGGAAAGATCAATTCCTCTGTGCCAAAAGTGTTCCACTGCTCATTTCTTCTTACACCAAGGCCTCGTTTGGTTCGCGGAATTTTCCGGTTGGAAAAGAAAAGTGATTACTTTCCTATGTTTGGGTACTCAAGGAATTGAGAAGGAAAGAAAAGTGATTCCCAATGGAAGAGAAATTAGGGGGGAATGTGATTCCATCCATCCAAGGAAGGAATCACTTTCCCACATTGAAGTATTCACTTTCCTTTCCAAATTTCTCGGCATTGCCAGGAAAGGAAAATCAATAGTAATTAAAGTTTTCCAAAGGAAAGGAAATGACAAGGAATTGATTTTCTTTCCCTTCCATTCCGCGAACCAAACGAGGCCCAAGAGTTTTTACCACCATGGCTGATGGGTAATCATTCTTTCTTTTGAGCGGTTCTCCTTCTTTGCAAGTTGCTCTTAAGCTGAATTTGCTTCTACGATTCAAAGTGTTTCGAAGTTCCAACTTTAAATTTTTGAAAGAGATCTTGTAGAAGCATGAAAAATATGATACCATTTCTTGCGGAATTCCAATAAAGTAGTGTGATCAGCAGAAACAATAAAGTTTGTTGATCATGCGAAAAAGTTAACTCATATACGGAAGAAAAGAACCTTCACTACTACAACGGACAAGAGTGTCTTTGTTTAGCATGCGTCTCCAAGAACATAATCTTCAAAGATCATCTCAAGAAATAAAGTGACGGTGGTCACGAAGCACGAGGAATGAACCTCGAGAAGTGAGAAAAGACACTTGCAAAATCTTTTGTTTACTTCTACCACATGGCAAAGAGACCATCTCCCTTCCGCGCACAAAAGTGTTCGCAGAGTACATTCTTTCCGTTGAAGAACTAGCGAAAACTGTTTTTTCTGTTGACACATAATTAAGTCAGCTTTGTCGGCGTAGGTTGTCACGTCCCAGAACCAGAATACTGACAAGTAGGGACGGACCAGGCCAGTTACGTATATCAAAGTACTCCAGTACTCCGAAATAACGTATAAGCTGTATAGATGGGGGTTACTACTACAAGCCAACAGTCAATCCTAGGTCAAACAATCCTAGGTATCTCAATCACAGGCAGTAAACAATGTACAAGAAGTAAGATCAACTGGAATATAAAATAGTAAAACGTCCTAAACTATCATATATCAATGATCATGAAGCTAGTAATACAGAGTAAAGACTAGCTAGAGTAATAGTTATACATGATAAGCTCTAACTATAGTCTAGAATACGCAAATCATGTTCTGGCCCGTAGGCTAAATGTCAAGTCCAAAACACGAGCTAAACACGTGCTCGGAGGCTAAACGCCACAAAAGAATAATATACATAACTAGTGGGAGAATGATATATGAAACCCACTAAGGTACTCTGGTGCTCCGGGTAGTCACCGTCGAGTTGGTACGGAAGATCCTCCAGACTCCTCTATCAGATCTGGCCAAACAAAACCAGTGGGGTCAGACCTCCAATAGCAAGTACCACAGAGGAAGCCAAACTATGAACTAAAACCAGCATGCAAATCATAGCAACGGATAGAGACAGAAATAAGTAAAAGCAAATCGAGACTCGTGCGCTACCAATGCACTTATCCCGAGAATAGAAAAGACAATAAGTAAAACAACATGTAGCATAAAGTAATAGGCATGTGACATAATGTAAATTGTGGACATGTGAATTAAACTGAACACGTGAGCATGTAAGGTAACTGAAACATGTAAGATAATTGGAACATGTGAGCATGTAGGGTAACTGGAACATGTGAGCATGTTAGGTAACTGGAACATGTAAGATAACTGGAACATGTAAGCATGTAGGGTAACTGGAATATATGAGCATGTTAGGTCTATATAGAACGACAAATGATAAGATAACTTAGGAACTATTCCGAAACCCAAGTTACAACCCGTAAACCAAACAGGGACCGGGGTTGTAATCCTTCTCCTGAACATAACTTAGTCTCGAATCATTTATCGACAAAAGTAAAGCATAATAATAATGTACTGAAATAAACAAATACAGACACTGCCTAGACAAACTAGACTAGACTGGACTCCATACAACCAACACGGCCAAGCAATGAGTACGACTTTATACATTAGCTAACTAGGGTTATCACAATCCTAATTACTAACAAATACAAGTTTGAGAAATCCAAGTCCAAATTCCTGCCTGCTACTACCTGAATGGTCCAAGCCAATGATGCAATGGTATATAGTGGATACATCGCCCGGAGACAAATGTATCCTATAATAGTGGTACATCGCCCGGAAGACAAATGTACCCTAAGACAAATAATAATGGACACATCGCCTAGGAGACAAATGTACCCGGTGTAACACTCAACGGTGCGCTGGAAGTGTGCTCATCATGACAGATATCTCCAAATCCCATGTATATATATAAGACCAAGACCAAATGGACAGCAGGTAACTGGAAAGTTCTCAATGATCTAAGTAATCAAGCTAGTTATTTAGTCCTTAATATTTTTTTGTTGGATTCCGGGTGTGGCATTCCGCAGAATCCATCCTAGACATGAGACATGCGAGACTGGACAAAAGCAAGAATGTGCACTATAACAAGCCACAACAAGAAAATATAATAAACTGGAAGCTAGGAGTGCGCTACGACGAGCCACTATAGGGAGTGCGCCATGACAGGCCACTATCATGTAAACAAAGAAGGACATGTATCATGAGTACGCCACGGCGGGCCACTATCTAGTAAGCAAAGAAGACATGTAAGAAGAGTGCGCCACGACGGGCCACTATCATGTAAGCAAAGAAGACATGGCAACAATTATCATAGCTTGTAAGAAAGAATATATCAAAAAGACATCATGACATGTGGGAAAGAATAATTAAAGCTAAGTACATTTCATAGAAAAATGATTGAACATGCGTTAGTATCAAGCGTATATAGGGTGTACAATCATTCTCTAACTATGCAAGATCATCTAATCATGTTAAGAAATCATTATAGTCGAAGAAAATATCAAAAACGGACAAAAATGGACAAAAATAGACTAAAACGGCATAAAACGGCATACCGGCGGTATACAGCGGTATACCGGCCTAAAGACAGAAAATTTCTGGTGCAAAAATCGACATACCGTCGGTATACCGATTTTCCAAACAGCAACAAAATCCAGATTTTTGCCAAAACTTGTTTCGGCAATAAAAACTTTATTTTAAATCAAAATTTAGATTTTCAAAAGTCAAAATTGCATAGAATTGAATTTTCTACAACATGGAAGTATTAGTTTTCACAAATTCAAAGATTTGATAGATCAATACCTCAAAATACTCCAAAAATAGGTCCTCGGGATACCGAAACGGGTTTCGATTTCCACCAAACTCAAAATCTATGGTATACAAACTAGGTGTAAAATTCCTAAATTTTTACTATATTTTTTTATTATCAAATTTGGTACTGATTTAAATTTTTATAATTGTACGTCGCGTAGTTGCATTGTACGTCGCGCGCAAAATTTCGTTTTCGTAATTGCTCGACGAGTGCGAATATGTGCGAGCGTATATATTTTTAGAAAAATGTTTTCTATTTAAAAATAATAATTATTTTTCTATCATTTCTAAGTTTGTTATTTTTACTTCATTCCTAAAAGTTATTAATAATAAATAATATTTTTGAATACTAGAAAAGCATAATTATGTAAAAATTATTTGTGCATATTTCATAATTATTTAATAGTTTATTTATAAATAAATAGTGTAATTGTCGAAATTAATATTATAGCATATTTTTTAATTATAAAAAGTTAATTTTTAAACTAGTTATTCTGAATAAATCGGATAAGAATTTCTAAATAAATTTATTTGGATTTTTCAATAAGGATTTAGTCATTATTTGATATTATCTACAATCTAAATATAGATTAAACCCAAATTTGATTTAAATAATTAATTTGGGTCCAAATCCTTATCCAATTAGGATTCTCCTCAACCCTATATATAGGGAAGCCTCCACATTATCTTTTCTTCACAAATTCTCCACAATTTTCCACCACAAATATGCGTGCCTCGTGTCGGTGTTCCATCCATCCTTGTGTCAGCCGTGAGTGGCATCGGGTCCGACCCCGGATGACTCTCTTATTCCATTCTTTTACAATTACATTATTCTTTCGTGTCGACAACTCCGACACGATATATCAAATTTCTAACCCTAACCATAATCCCAACTTGTTCGCTGCCATCTCCTTCGTCGTACCCAATCGCAGCCACCCGCAGCCACACATCACCACTACCAACCCCATCACACCCCATCCGTCGACACCAACTCCTTACCACCACCGCGACAGCCCCAGATCCGCTGCTAGCACCCCCGACTCGCTCGCCGGCCTGCTTGCCTGCATCGCCGCGCCACACCCCAGAACCATCACCCAGCACCACCACGGCCACCGTCCAGGATGACACCACCGAATACCCGACCTCCGTCCAAAACCCCAACACCACCGTCGCCGTTCATCCTTCGCCGCGATTATCACCGCCGCCATAACCGACTACCTGACCTTCAAACTCCTCGACACCCATGACCGATTTCCGATCACTAACAAACCACCCCCAGATCCGTGTTGACCACCGCGGCTAGCGCCATCTCCGGCCACCACCTCCAGGAAAACCACAAAAATAAAACCCCAAAATTAAGACTCACCACCACCGCCAGGACTTACCTTCACCGCGCTTTGCCGTGCCCGTCCGCCTGCGACTGCCCTCATTGCCTCGATCTCCACCCGCGCCCGCCGAAGCCTCCGACCGCCTCTCGCTCCTCCCTGATCCTCTCCCAGCTTGAGCTTGTCTTCCCTCCGCCGTTCACTGATCCCTACTCCTCCGCGGCCGGCGACTCCGCTCACTTCCCGATCTCTCCGCCGCCGCCGTGTGATGGCGAGCCGCCGTCGTCGCGTGCGCGCCGTCTCCGCCCAGTCTCTGCGCCCGCTCCCGTCAGCAAGCTCCTCCGCCGGCGTGCCCTAGCCGCCCGCTCCGCCGCCGCGCCAAAATTCCTCTTCGTGCGAGCCGCCTCACTCCGCGCACCCACTGGCCGACCGGACCCCGACGAACCCGCCGACGACTCCGACCTTCTCTCTCTTCCCTTCATCTCTTTCTCTCCCTCTCTAAATCTCTTCTCTCTCTCAGTAGTTTGGAAAGTTGGTCTCCTCCAAAGAGGAGAACCACTGACTGCTTTTGTTTTTTTTTCTTCTTCTTTCTTATCTTTTTGTTAATTATTATTATTATTTCGATTATTATTTCTATTATTATAATTATTAATATTGTTATAGTTTTTTGTTGTTGTTGTTCTGTATTTTAAGAAGATCAACTATTAAAAGTTTCTTAACTTCTAATATTATTACTATTATCTTGTTTCTCTGTTTAATGTGGAAGAAGCTGTGTTATTTTACTGATATAATACAATTATTATTATTCTCATTGTTTTCATTATGATTATTGTTGTTGTTACTTGCAAAGCTATCTTATTGCAAAATATTATTATTTATAAAATTTTATGAAAATATTATTTTCTGACTAAAAGGAAACAAATATTTTGATCAATAAAAAGGTAGTCACCAAATTATGCTATGAATTTCTAGTATATTATTTTGGCTAATAAAATATATATTTTTCAAACTATAGAATAATTTTCTAGTTTTTTTGCATTGTTTCTGACTAATAAAATATAGTTTTTTCCTTCTTCTTTTTACTTAGAAATTCTATTTTAAAACTTAGAGTTTTTTTTTCCTACAACCACTTCCTATTTTTCGCAGTATTAATTGGAAAGCATATTTTAGCTAATAAAATTATTTTCTAGTATTACGAATATCTTTCAAAATTTCGTTTAGATATTATTTATCCAAAATTTCCTTGATTATCCTCTTGTCCATAATTAATCCCATTACTCCTATTCTCTCGCCAATTCAAGCCTACCTTATGTCCACCCTAACTAAATTGACCGTCCTGGACTCGATGGAACTGTCCGTGCCACCACCCGAGGTCACTTTGCATAGTTGTTGCACCGAAATCGCAGTTCATGCCACATTGATCATTGCAGTACACCAGGCGTCCTACCAGGCAAGACACTTTGCCATTTGCTGTTTATTTATTTTAGCTCATATTTCATGCATTATTTATTTTCTTTATGCAAAATAAACTGTGATACATGGCATAACCTATTAGAACTTACTGTTCTGTTATATTTTCTGCTATGTATTAGTTTTCTTACACATTAAACCTAGATTTAAGGGACCACCTTGTGTGTTGCATTCATTGGCCTTGACACGTTGTACCACGAAGTTGTGTATCGCATGTAGAACACGGACATGCGTGACTGGCTGGCCACCGGTACGTATAAGCCGTGCGATAGGAATAACCGCTAATAGAGATTGTATGCTTAGTTTGACTTAGCGGTTAATAGAGGTTTTATGTTGTGGATACAACATAGTAGACATTGGGCGGGGAGGACAATTTCTTAGCGTATGGACTTCGATGCACTTTTCCTTGTGATCCGGAAGCTCCGCTGGAGATACGAGGTTGATGACCCATGATTACTAATGGCCACTGACGTTCTGCGGAACATTATGCTCTTACTGATTGGGCCTCTGGTGCCCCAAGGGGGGACCATGCCGATCCTATTTAGCCAGGGCCCATGCGTAGAAATGATTGTTCTTAACTACATTTCACTTAGACTGGATAGGCTACCTTATCCGTTAGGTATGAGTACTTTTGGTTTGGGTACATGTATCTGACCGTAGCTTGAAACAATAACTTATCGCGGATTAGTTCGTCACATCTGGTCCTTGTTTGGTTGTAGGTGTGGCTTACTACTTCGATGAGAAGGTATTGAACCTTGTTGGGGTCCGGATACCATATTGGATTCATAGCATGAAAAGATACGTCATCGTGAATTAGTTTACCATCTCCTGTCCTTGTTTGGTTGGGGGGATGGTAAGCTAGTTCAATAGGTGTGTATTGGACCATGTTATAATCCAATTGACTTATTTATTTGAGCAATTTATATTCAGTTATATTGGCATGATATTATGTGTCTTGTTACGTCCCTCTGAGGACCTGGTTATCTCGCCAGGTGTGTGCTCTTATTTTTCGCAGGTGTTCTAGCCGTGGCCATGATCATCACTATTTCTTCGAGGATGATTGCACTTTGATCGTCTTCGCTTCGCTCGCCAAATTCAGTCTTTTGTATATCATGTATTTTTCCTTTACTTGTTGGTAGTGGATTTGTCTCCGCCTAACATATTGTACCAAGACAATTCATTATCATTATATGATATCTTTTATTTATTTATTTTGTGTGGATGAGATTATTCATGGTTTTACTGCATTTTATAGCTTACGTATATTTATTATACGGCTGGCATGTCTACGTTCCTAGTCCTACGTATTTTGAGACTGGGGCGTTACTTGTTTTTGTGGTGGCCCATGTAGGTCAAGATAAATTGTTTGGTTACTTTACCGTACCAAGCAAGCCTGCGAATAGGATTAGAAGTCTAGGATCTCATCCACATACTTGACCTCTTTCCTCGATTTCATATTCGAACTATCGTTCGACTCATCGACTGCATCTTGCTTGATTCTTTCTGTCATAATTCTTATCTTTCCTTCGTGCTTGCTAGAGATTGACCCTATTAGTTAGATGTCCCAAACACCCTTAGCTTAATTTTTTAAGAATACCCTACGACCTGACACACCCTTGACCATTAAGGGAATACAAATAGTATTATCTAGACCATAGAGACTAGAGGAATTTAACCCATTTGGTCAACCAAGCCTTGCTCAATAAAACTGTAGAATGATGGTATAGGAATAAACAAGACTTAGATCCTTATGACTCTTAGACTATTCATATTTGTTTTTATTTCATCTACCATCGTGCATATGTTCTACTATCTAGACTAATGATGCTAATATAGCCTAATATTTGCAAGCTAATTCTTTATCGAGCTTGATCAAGGCGTATGATATTGAGCGGCCGCTCACTAACATATTGTCTAATCAGAACCGGTGCATGATGGTCTGATCAACCGAGTGCATTTTGGTTCGCTTTTATCTACCGTTCTACGTGGGTGGGGACATAGCTAAACTTGCCCTCTAGAATCCCATCCACGACTGCCTTGACAATTCTTTTGAAATTATTCGATCGTCTTTGAATCACGTATTCGTATTCGATAACGCCTCCTTCGAACTCTATATTGCTTTCGCCTTCACCTATTTTAGAAGGACGATGGCGTTATACTAGAACTTCCTCTAGCCTTCCTATCGACTATGACCATTCTCACTCGATGTTGCTATATCTTCATCCTAAACCACTCATCCTTTTCTTGGCCCTATATTCGCTATCATGAACCTTCCAAATCACTTAATTTAGGCATGAACCTAATCGATCTGTTATTCGTGCCTCAACCTACTCTCAAGAACCCATATCTACTAGGTCTCTAACTTATTTTCTCTTGATACCATATCATTATCTATTGCATGATACTCTTGATTTAAACTTTAAACCCTTAATCTTCTACTCGTGCCTTAACTCACGACCCTCATAACCATACCTGTGTTAAATTCTATGATTTAGATCACGATTTCTTACGACATGATTTTGTGGAAACATTGTCATTGTTTGTTCTCCCATCGATACCCCCTTGTGTCTTCTCACCCCCTACTAATTCTTAATTTCGAGGACGAAATCCTTTTAAGTTGGGTAGGATGTAAAATTCCTAAATTTCTACTATGTTTTTTTATTATTAAATTTGGTACTGATTTAAATTTTTATAATTATACGTCGCGTAGTTGCATTGTACGTCGCGCGCAAAATTTCGTTTTCGTAATTGCTCGACGAGTGCGAATATGTGCGAGCGTACATATTTTAGAAAAACGTTTTCTATTTCAAAATAATAGTTATTTTGCTATCATTTCTAAGTTTGTTATTTTTACTTCATTCCTAAAAGTTATTAATAATAAATAATATTTTTGAATACTAGAAAAGCATAATTATGTAAAAATTATTTGTGCATATTTCGTAATTATTTAATAGTTTATTTATAAATAAATAGTGTAATTTTCGAAATTAATATTATAGCATATTTTTGAATTATAAAAAGTTAATTTTTAAACTAGTTATTCTGAATAAATCGGATAAGAATTTCTAAATAAATTTATTTGGATTTTTCAATAAGGATTTTGTCATTATTTGATATTATCTACAATCTAAATATAGATTAAACCCAAATTTGATTTAAATAATTAATTTGGGTCCAAATCCTTATCCAATTAGGATTCTCCTCAACCCTATATATAGGGGAGCCTCCACATTATCTTTTCTTCATAAATTCTCCACAATTTTCCACCACAAATATACGTGCCTCGTGTCGGTGTTCCATCCATCCTCGTGTCAGCCGTGAGTGGCCTCGGGTCCGACCCCGGGTGACTCTCTTATTCCATTCTTTTACAATTACATTATTATTTCGTGTCGACAACTCCGACACGATATATCAAATTTCTAACCCTAACCATAATCCCATCTTGTTCGCTGCCATCTCCTTCGTCGTACCCAATCAAAGCCACCCGCAGCCACACATCACCACTACCAACCCCATCACACCCCATCCGTCGACACCAACTCCTTACCACCACCGCGGCAGCCCCAGATCCGTTGCTAGCACCCTCGACTCGCTCGCCGGCCTGCTTGCCTGCAGCGCCGCGCCACACCCCAGAACCATCACCCAGCACCACCGCGGCCACCGTCCAGGATGGCACCACCGAATACCCGACCTCCGTCCAAAACCCCAACACCACCATTGCCGTTCATCCTCCATCGCGATCATCACCGCCGCCATAACCGACTACCTGACCTTCAAACTCCTCGATACCCATGACCGATTTTCGATCACTAACAAACCACCCCCAAATCCGCGTTGACCACCGCGGCTAGCGCCATCTCCGGCCACCACCTCCAGGAAACAACCAAAAATAAAACCCCAAAATTAAGACACACCACCTGTCACGCCCCGATCCGAGAAATCGCTCGTCCTCGCTAGATTTTACCCGAATCATCGTCCTCGCTGGGGTGTGATGCCGCACGAGCCTGGAGTTGCGCTCGTGCAAGGCAAGATAACGGTTCACATAGTGATTACCTCAAAGTCGTAACATAAGCAGCGGAAGAAAACAAAGAATACAATAAGAATCTCTTTTACTCATGATGAACTGAAGGTTACAAAGGCTCTGAATAGCCCTACTTAACATGCCAATTGGCTACAACGCTCATGATCTCTCTAGCTCACAAAGGATTACATTGTTCCATAAATTATGTCTCTTTATAGCCACCAAGTAGTCTTCGGCCGAACATCTCTATGTCGCAAGTCCGAACGCCTATGCGGAAGCTCCTCTTGAAACGCTAAGGACTCCATGCCTCGGCGTGTCCAAGCCAAGCTCCGCCCCGTGCTGAGCATACCTGAACCTGCACATAAACTAGTGGGGGATTAGTGCTTTCGTCCTCGCTTCGCACTGATCAAGACCCGCTCACACCCAAACCAAATACTTAATCATTTTAGTGAAACATGCATCTTAATTTGTGCTATTTCTATTTAGCCTTAGGATCAGTTTCATGGCAATGTTTATGCATAGCAACTTTATCATAACGTGTCCACTACCGTGTTCCTGCAGCAGATACAGTTAGGCATAATATGAACGTAAACATAGTGTTCGTGCTCATCTCCGTCCCATTTTTCTTAGCCTGCACTGGTTAGAACTTTCGTAAGAAACCATATAATTCACGCAACATTCCGACCATAAACTTAGACAATGCATAAGGGTCGCAGGCCCTGCGCCTGCACCCAACTCTCATCTCAGCCCACCGGCCCTATCTACATGAAGGTCACGGTGTTTCGCACCGTAATGGACTTGGCATCTCTTATGTGTAAGCCTACAATCACTTCGATACGGGTTGCTAGCCCAGTATCCGAAGGATCCCAAACTTACGGATATCATAGCTTATCACAGCACTGGACGGTCGCAATCCGTTCGAATGATGTGCACCATAAATACCACACATAATTCTCTCCTAGGCCGAACGGTCCCGGTGCCCCGGTCGTAACCGTCCGAGGGAAGCCGCACCCGTGCACGGGCCATCCGAGTCCATTGACCATGCAATATGTACCATAGCAAACTTCCATAACATTCCAACCAAATCCTCTGTTGCATAAACATAGTCTCGATCCATAAATGATTTCCCGTGCCATAAACATTCGCGTCTCATAAACATAATCCACCATCCATATGGGGAGCTCCGTCGGCGTTATGCCCCAACACATCCATATTGATGCACGGCGCCCAACGACTTAGTCATCTCGTACTCATATTCAACGCGTACCATTCGTAAGTCATTCTCATAGCCTAGTTCCGTAGTTACTTAGTCTTTTCGTAGCATAAGTGCACGAGTGCACGCTCAGCGCCGTAATCAATGTTCTACGCCTAGTGTTTAATGTTCTTGGAGCCGTGCACATGATGCACATCTCATATTATCTTTCAATGTTCTAGCATCACCGCCCTACCGCGACTCATACACTTGATGCACGTCGCTTCAATTGTTCGATTGTTCAATGTTCTACCTTAATGTTCAACACATACTTAGACCTTTTGTCGCCGAGCCACGCTCGCTAACTCGATAACATCTTACGCATACAATGACATCTTTTATTAGACGTGAAGGAATAGGAAGAGAGAGTCAAGAACCCGCCCACCTTAAGTCGATACGCCTTGCCGTTTTGCCGAGTTGAAGCGGCTCGCTTTCATAACTTGGTCGCATAGCTAACTCTCAGACTTAGCCATTCCTTGAACTATTCGGTTGATTTGGCCTATCGCGCCCATGCCACAATCCGTTGCAAGGCCACGATTTGGTTTCGCGAACACTTCATTGCATAAGGCAAAATGTCGACCTCTTATCGTCCAGCGTAAAGGCATAGCCTGCACACCAGATCAACTAAAATCAGTACTTGCTCAACGGGACTTATCTTTTGCATCGATTAGATTCATAGACAATAAACTCAAAGCTTACCTTTGGCCAACGTAACTCTTGCATCGATTCGCATCGATACCTCATCGGGTCAACGCAACTCTTCGAGTCAACGACTCATCGTAATGCACCGAGCGGAGCGGGGCATTACATAATATACCACTCAAAATCAGGTTCGTCCTCGAACCGAAACCAACACTTAAATCCAAGTGTCTAGCTAGATCGTTTTACGATCTAGTGCTACTATCGTTGGAATCATACAACTTAGTTTGGATCATACACATATTTTAGGCGTCCCACCAATATATGCATTTCAGCCAAGCTCAGTTGTAGGATATCAGAACAACTAACAAGCTCAACTTAAATCTCAAGCACCAATCAGTCCGTACTCGACTTAGTCATATCTTAGTGCCTATTCCCAAAATACTCCTCGTATATTTATTCTATAACATGCGGTCATCTTCCAACATCTTGCACATAACTTAACTCGAAGCTATTAGTTCGATCTCATAAGTTTCTCGTCGACCACCTAACACTCGCATTGCATCGAGTCATTGCGCATCCGATCACAATAATTCTCTGCAACGCCTATTCGTCCAACCGTTTGCCTATCTCTCACGTAACCCAAGTCTTTCATCCAATCATTCATAACACTTGGCCTTAACGACATGGACTATGTCCAATATGTCACAGATTTCTTTGCCTGTAATCCGTACTAAGTCTCGCACACAACTATCCCAATACGACCCACGTTCTCGAACTGCCTACGTACCGTGTCTGGGGCTACCCCCGCTAGGTAACTTATCCAGACATCATGCTCGTGCTCTCCCGACACAAGAGGTCAACTTGAGTCTACGATGCTCAAAGGCAACAATCTTCCTGACCCAAGGTCTCTTACGATACGTCCATCTCCTATTCTCGACCGAGTACGAATCCTTTACTCAATTCTCGTATCAATCCCGACTAGTTCGTTTCATAACATAAATCGTGCGCTCAACACACATAGCCTAACCGTTACTCAAATCGATCTACGACACAACTCTTAGGGTCGTTCTATTATTCGTCGCTCTCGCGCATTGCAAAAATCCTTGCAATTGTCTTACCGCACCGCTATGCTAAGCACATTCCTCGACATCTATTCGATCATCGACCAACCAAGTCTACTTATGCACTCATTCGATCGATCATAACTTTTCTAGCCGTATCGATCTATTCGAAGGCTACTCGCTAACTTCCGAAACACGATACTCACTCGCTTAGACTTATCTTCAACATACACTACATTTGTATTCTCCTCGACGAAATTTCTTATGCGACTTCATTGGGTCATCCTATGGGACTTCAATATTTACTTGATTTGGCGGTCAAGTCTTCTAGGGTCACCTGCCCCGAAACTACGCTCGATAATTGAAGATCATCAACGAGGGACAGTTATAACGAACCATGCTATATCCTATTGCGGAGCCAAATCAATTCCCGACGTTTCCTATGGGACTTTACCCAATCCGACATACATCATAAATCCTCAATTTATCTATCCCCCGCACAACTGATACGCCGTTACTACTCGAATCACTTATGCACACTGCGTACCGTTACTACTCGAATCACTCATATATTACCGTCGACTATCCTTGCCAGTCATACGACATCTACTCGCCTCAAGTTCGAGTTTACCTATCGTGATCATAGTCCGACACATTCCATACTCATCAAAACCATCCTCGAACAACTTTCGCATCAAACCACAAGTCAAATCCGATTTGCCATGTCAGGTAAGTTTGATCATCCCCGCTGTATGAATCGCCATACCAGCGTTCACGCGGAACGATCGTCCTAATTTGACGTGACGCATGTGCGGTGCTAGAGTTGCACTCGCATAAGACAAGAATATCAACATAGTGGTTATCCACGAATCAATCCAGACACTTTCGATTTCATCCAAGTAACATCCATCCACTCTTAAATTTTCCGAAGCACTCCTACCGTTATCATCCCAATTGCCATAACTTAACTTGCATCTTATTCATCCAACAACAATGCTCAACACAATTTTTGTTCATTCGATCAGAGTATCTCCGAGTTATTGCATATCATCTTTGATATGCCTCAATACCATTGTCGATATGCATAACTTGAACATCTTCCTTTCTCATAAGATCAAACCCGTTGCAATCATTGCCATTATCCGAACTCGAATACGAATCAAGTCTCGCACTTATCAAGATCCATTCAGTTGTAACTACTTAACATCGTCGCGACACAATTTCAAATTCACATATCCATTCTCATATCCCTAACTCGCACTTCCAAATCGTGCTACCGACTCCTCGCGCTAACCCAAATCGGTTCGCACGATTTCTCCGTACCTACTCAACTGTAAAACCCCTAAATTTCTACTATATTTTTTCGATTTTGGTGCTGATTTAAAAATTTGTATTGTACGTCACGTAGTCGTATTGTACGTCGTGTGCGGAAGTTCGTTTTTCGAATTTGCTCGACGAGTGCGAATATGTGCGAGCATACATATCTTTTTAGAAAAATATTTTATTTATTATTTTATAGTTTCAAAATAATATATATAAAAATTATTTTGCTATCATTTCCAAGTTGTTATTTTAGTTACTAGAAGCCTTCATTTATGCAGTTATTAATGGTGAATGATATTCCTATACTAGAAAAGCATAAATATTACTCGTGCTTGCATATATATAATTCATAATATTTTATTAGTTATTTTTAAATAATAATATATTTTCGAAATTATTATAATAGCATTTTTGGAAAATATATTTTAAAAATATTTTGGTAATTTAAATCTTGATTCAATTTTTGGAATTATTTAAATAGATTAGATATTTGGAATTTGAAATTTCTCAATTGATTTTTAAGCCAAAAGAATTTAAATTCGTGCATACATATATTTCAAAATTCTTTATTAGTCTATTTTTAATAAAAATGTAATTTTTGAGATTTATTAATATTAATATTTTATTATTCAAAAAGACATTTAAAAATATTTATTATTTTCGAAATTATTATTATTGGTAATTTGAAAAATATATTTGGAAGTTATTGTAGCCATTTAAATATTGATTTAATATTTGGATTTATTTTTATAGAGTAAAATAATATCTATATGTGGAGTTTGAATTATGTTGTTAATTTTAAACTAAAGCATAAAAATTAATTTGATTTAAAATTAGATTTTGATTTGGATTTAGATTTATTAAATTAATTTAAATTAATAGATGAATTATCTAACGGGGTTTAAATCCTAATCCTAATCCTATCTAAATGGGAATTCCCACATCCTATAAATAGGCATGTACTCCTCCATAAATTCCTCACAACCACAAATTTTCTCCACAAATAATTTCCCAAACCCCTCGTGTATCGTGTCCGTGTACGTGTACAATTCTTATTCCACAAGTACATATACACTGCATAAATTCCGTGTCGGACAAACCCCGACACAATCAAAACCTAATCTATTCTAGCTAATTTCCGCCGTCCACCACTGTCCTCGGCCTCGACTCCCTGGCCTTCCCCTGTCAACCCAACTCCGTCTACACCTAACCTGAACCCTACGACTACCTCCCCTAGTCTCGACGATCGCCACCGAAATCCCCGTAACCGTCCTCCTCCCCATACCCGGGGTACTGGCCAGCCACACCAGGGCTGCCACCAGCAACACCAACTACTCTCCGTCGCCCCACAGACCTCCCCGACTACCACAAACAGTGTCGCCACCACCAGAACACCGTCCCGACCAACCCGTCTCCCCGACACCACCAGCAACTACCATCACCACCAAAAATCCCAGCAAAGAAAACTCTAAATAAAACACCACCGCCACCAGCCCTTACCTTCGCCGCGACGGCCAACGCCGCCAGCATCCTCCACCGTGCGGGCGCCTGAGCGAACGCCGTCGTTCCCGATCCACGCCTCCGGATGGAGCGCGCCGCCAGCGCCCAACCGTTGTCTCCGTCGCACGCATCCCCGCGTGGCCGACGACCGCCCTTTTTCCCGCTCCGGTGACCTAACGCCCCGCTTCCATCCACCGCCGGAGCCGACCTCCCCGTGCCCTCTCTTCCGCTCACCTCTGCCTCGTCCTCCGCGACCACGGCGAACCGCCTGCGCCGTTCCCACCGTGCGCTTGCGAACCACGTCGCCGGATCTCCCCTCTCCGTCTGCTCCTCACCTCGCTCCCTCTTGATCCTCTCCGACTGTCTCAAACTCCGGCCGACGCGCCGTCGTTTCCCCACCTCAGCACCTCCGCCCGGCGCCGTGCTCACCACCCGTCGAAACCCCCACATCTCCTCCTCCGACCATCTCCCCTCCCTATCTCTCTCCTCTCTTCCTCTCGTCTTCTCTTTCTCTTCCTTTATTTTTTTCTTTGCTTTTTGTTTTGTTATGAAAAAGCTGTCTCTCTCTCGAAAGAGAAGAGACTGCTAAAAATTGATTTTTTTTTTCATTTTTATTATATTCTTTTCTTTTTGTTTGTTTATATAATTACTTTAGCTTTTGTTGCTTACTGTATACTGTGAGGGGATATTTTTGATATTAATATTTTATTATTATATTATTACTATTTTTATTATTATGATTATGGTTGTCATTATTTTCAAAATTATTTAGTTGTTAATATTAATTTACGAAAATATTACGATAAAGATTTCTAACTATTTTCATAGGTAGTTTTCACCAAAAAAAATGGTACTTGGAAAACATTTTTTATTATTTTTCCCTAAATTATCTATTTGTTTTCTGCTTAGATTTATATTTTCTAGAAATATTTTGATCAATAAAACGGTAGTCACCAAATTATACCATGAATTTCTAGTCTACTATATAATCTTTTGGCTAATAAAAATATATGATTTCCTACAAAAACTATATTTTGACAAATTTAGGTTATTTGCCTAGAAATGATTTTTTGATTTTTAAGTATGAATCTATATAAATATTTTTGGGGATATTTTACATACAGTTGTAGGCTAAAGGTAATTTGATAAATTAAGGGTTGCCTACTAGATTTTCAGTCATAAATTTTAAATTACTTTAACTAATAGTTATTGTATTCGATTATTATAAATAGTCTTATAAATCGTATATAAACCTTATCAAATTTTCTTTAATTATCCTTCTGTCCGAGACCAATCCTGTTATCCTATTCCTTTGTCAAATTCGTAATACCTTATGTCGGTCCTAACTAATTTGACCCTTCTGGACCCAATGGAACCGTCCGTGCCACCATCCGAGGTCACATTGTACAATTGTTGCACCGGAGTCGCAGATCGTGCCACCTTGATCATGGCAGCACACCAGGCGTCCTACCAGGCAAGATACCTTGCCATCTTGTACTTACATTTGATTCATGATATTTTATATGTTGCTAGTGTTTTTACATTAGTAAGAGTATGTCCAAGTATGACTTGGGTGCCATCGATATGTATTACGATGTTTGTGTGTGTGCGTGTGTGTGTGTGTGTGTGGACCATATGTGGTAGCGGACTTTCCCGGTGTGTTGAAGTTATGCTTCATAACTTCTTTGACTTGTTGACACGTCTCATACACGACACATGAGTGAGGATCATTGAGTCGACACGAACCTACGTATTCGACTTGCTACCGATACGGGCGGTTCGTGTGTCGGTTCATTTATGGAATAGCGGAGTCTAGATAGCGACTTGCATAGAGACGTGGATCGCCAAGACATGGATATGACTTGTGTGATACATGGGCGGGGAAAACTACTGGGACGTATGAGCTAGCCCAAAGCCTTCTAGATTGCCCGGTTATGGGTTCATGGTTTCCCTGTTATGGGTGTGTCGCTAGAGGATATATCCATTGCACGGCCCTGACCACGACGTCAGATACGGTCAGGAGGTATACTAGCGATGCAAAGTATGAACTAGGGGATATATCCATTGCACGGCCCTGACCACATCGTCAGATACGGTCAGAGACGTATACTAGTTCATGCGAAAGCCTCTAGTGGATGCTATGCTTTATTCCTACCCACTTATACGTTCCAGTATAGTTTTCAACTTGCATTACACCTAGATGGTTAGGTTCCATTGTGTTGGAGCATGTGATCTTTTCTTTATCATGTATCATTTACAGTTCATCATGGTATTGTTTTTATGTATCTTGTTACGTCCCTCTGAGGACCTGGTTTTTCCCCAGGTGTGTGTTCATGTTTTCCACAGGTATCCTAGCCAAGGTCGTGGTCTTCTTCATTCCTTCGAAGACAATTGCGCTTGGTTCGTCTTGCCGTTTTTATCGTTCGATTTATTGTACATTTCTTTCATTGATGGTTGGTAGTGGACTTTGTCTCCGCCCAACGATTGTATCATAAATATTCAGTTGATATTTATATTATTATTCTTTTCATTGTGGATGAGATTTAGTTTTGTCTTGGATTACTACATTTTACAGCTTATGTATTCATACGAGACCTATGTATTTCGTATAAATACAGCTGGCATGTCTTCGTTCCTAGTCCTACGTATTTTGGGACTGGGGCGTTACATGTTTTTGTGGTGGCCCATGCAGGCCTGGATAAATTGTTTGGTTACTTTACTGTACCAAGCAAGCCTGCGTATAGGATTAAGAGTCTAGGATCTCATCCACATATTTGACCTCTTTCCTTGATTTATCTACCGTTTGACTCATCAATTGCATCTTGCTTGCTTCCTTCCATCCCTATTCTTATCTTTCCTTCGTGCTTGCTAGAGATTGACCCTACTAGTTAATTGTCCCAAAATACCATTAGTTTAATTCTTTAAGTTGGGTAGAATACCTTATGAACTAGCAACCCCTTTGACCTAGTGACCTAAATTAGCAATGCTTATTTAGATCCTAGAATCTAGAGGAGCTACCCGTCTAGCCAACCAAGGACTTGGACAAGAAGACTATAGGACGACTGTATGACTTAGAATCATTCTACCTTCTTTAAATCTTAATCTCTCGTACCTATGTATTTACCGTTTTGACTAATGATGCTAATGCAGCCTAGTTTTTGCAAGCTTATTCTTTATCAAGTTTGTTCATGACATATGCTATTGAGCGCTCACTAGCCTATTGTCTAATCAGAACCGGTGCATAATGGTCTGATCAACCAAGTGCACTTTGGTTCGCTTTTGTCTATCGTTCTACATGGATGGGGACGTAGTTAAACTTGTCCTCTAGAGTCCCATCCGCGACTGCCTTGACAACCCCTTTGAAAATTTTCGATCGTCTTTGGATCACGTATTCGTATTCGATAACGCCTCCTTCGAACTCTATATTGCTTTCGCCTTCACCTAGTTTAGAAGAACGAAAGCATTGTACTAAAACTTCCTCTAAGCCTTCATATCGATTATGACCATACCATATTATTTTTTTCTATGATCTAGATCGTGATTTCTTACGGCATGATTTTGTTATCGATTGTTTCTCATCGATATCCCCTTGTTTCTTCTCACCCCCTCTTAATTCTTAATTTCGAGGACGAAATTCTTTAAGTTGGGTAGGATGTAAAACCCCTAAATTTCTACTATAATTTTTCGATTTTGGTGCTGATTTAAAATTTTGTATTGTACGTCACGTAGTCGTATTGTACGTCGTGTGCGGAAGTTCGTTTTTCGAATTTGCTCGACGAGTGCGAATATGTGCGAGCATACATATCTTTTTAGAAAAATATTTTATTTATTATTTTATAGTTTCAAAATAATATATATAAAAATTATTTGCTATCATTTCCAAGTTGTTATTTTAGTTACTAGAAGCCTTCATTTATGCAGTTATTAATGGTGAATGATATTCCTATACTAGAAAAGCATAAATATTACTCGTGCTTGCATATATATAATTCATAATATTTTATTAGTTATTTTAAATAATAATATATTTCGAAATTATTATAATAGCATTTTTGGAAAATATATTTTAAAAATATTTTGGCAATTTAAATCTTGATTCAATTTTGGAATTATTTAAATAGATTAGATATTTGGAATTTAAAATTTCTCAATTGATTTTTAAGCCAAAAGAATTTAAATTCGTGCATACATATATTTCAAAATTATTTATTAGTCATTTTAATAAAATGAATTTTCGAGATTTATTAATATAATATTTTATTATTCAAAAAGACATTTAAAAATATTTATTATTTCGAAATTATTATTATTGGTAATTTGAAAAATATATTTGGAAGTTTGTAGCCATTTAAATATTGATTTAATATTTGATTTATTTTTATAGAGTAAAATAATATCTATGTGGAGTTTGAATTATGTTGTTGATTTTAACAAAGCATAAAATTAATTTGATTTAAAATTAGATTTTGATTTGGATTTAGATTTATTAAATTAATTTAAATTAATAGATGAATTATCTAACTT
>JANAVB010015191.1:30000-40401 GCA_029216955.1 Iris pallida | reverse complement strand
TGGTCATCTAAATTACAACTGTTAATTTGATTGTTTGATAGATCTAACCGGCTGCTAAGTTAACCGTTTAAATCTATTTATTTGGACGTTTTGGTGGGCACTTTTCAGATTCTTTCTCTCTCGTCGAGCTGCGGTTGATGAACCACTACCTCCACCATATCAGTATAACACCTTTGTGCCATAAAAATTTTAGCTTCATAGGATGTCGTTTGGTTGGTTGAATCGACGCCAAAGTTGTCCTTTCGAAACCGTAATTTCCAACTTGTAAATTTTAACTTTGAATCCGGACTTCAGATTCCAATTTGACGTCACTAGTTGACTCGTGGCATCCTTTGGCTAACATTTATGTATAATTTGTGAGTTTGGAGCAACGTGGCCCCGATACGCATTTTGATGCAAATCGGGTTCCACAATCCGAGTCAATGGATCATTTTGAGATCGACTCACCTGAATCCAATTATGGATGTACCGTTGGATTCGTATCTTTATTTTTGACTCGTTGACATATATTTTTCAAGATTTAGAGGACTTGGCTCTAATACAGATTTTTATGCAAACTAGGTCCCAATATCCGGGTCAACGGGTCATTTTGAGATCAACTCGTCGGAATCCAATTTCGGATATACCGTTGGGTTCATATCATCATTTTGGACCCGTGGACATATAATTTTCTAGGTTTAGTGGACTTGTATCCTGGCATGATTTTCCGGTGCCAAGTGTGTCCAATAGCGGACATCGTTTTGACCTAAAAATTACTGTTTTGCTCCTGTCTCCAAATTGGACTTATGGATAGGCTATCCTAGCTAATTTAACCATTCTGGAGACGTTGGTGATGTTTGTTCCATCATCTAACGATGTCTGTAGATTTTTTTTTATGTATCACTGTTAATTATAATTAATTCTTATTATGTTCGTATTTCGGAATCCATGCATCGTAACTGAGATTAGTCGATTCAAGTGATCTCACATCTCTAAAATTGATAAGGTGACCATATGGATCACCAAGATAAGATTGTTAACCTTGCAATTGATGTTGTCTTAGATAATCTAAGATTATACGCGACTAGAACGACCCAAGTTCTCTAGGTAGGAGTTATGAAACATACGTGTACTTTAGTGTGTGATATATATTTGTTTGTGATTTGGGTTGATAGATATTTGTATGAAGTATGGTTTATTGGCTCATGGATAGTGGGATAGACCTTGGTACTGCAGTCTCAGCACAGTTTGGACAACCCCAGGCAAGTATACCTTGCCAACTTGATTTATAGTATTTTTCTTTATCAGTCGATCATACTGCATATACGTACTATACATGCTTTACCTGTTCATTATCAGTATGCTGTCATGATTATACCGACTGACACTTAGGCTTGATAAACAGACTCAGGATACATGGCATATAGGTGAATCGTTGACGATCTCTGGACCTTTACTTGATGATTATTTTTCTGTGTATATGTTTGACTAGATTCGTGGTCTTATCATTTGTTAGGGTCAGGCTGGACATGTCATGGATGCGACACAGATAGTATCATTAGGTGGGAAGGACAGTCACTAGGTGTTAGGGGCTACGAGCAGAGTTCACTTTGATGTTGAAGCATGACGGGTGCCCAGAGGGAGCGCCACTGCACGAGTACCCAAGATCCCATAGACAACCCCTATATCGAACATTGTCCTCAAGTGCATTTCACATATACTAGATGGTCTACCTAGTTATAGAATTACCAGATCACCTGATTATTACCTTGATCCCTGTTTATTACATGGTTCACATGTTGCTTCCTTCACATGTTATTTACTGTACTTCATTTTGACATGTATATTATGTATCTTGCTGTCCCACTGAGGACCTGGTTTCCTTCCTAGTATACGCTGAGATCTGACATATGATATTGGGGATACTTCTTCGGATTTTTTAGGTATCATTAGTTGGTGCCTTCTTATCATCCTTCTGTAGTATTTTATATCTAGTTTTTCTTAGTAGTTTAGTATAATTTGTATATGTATACTATGGATACTTGATAGCTTATACGTATTCGAGTTGGACTGGAGTCCGCTTGAATGCATTGCTGGCCATTGCCACGTGGCCCAGTCCTGCATATTTTGGGACTAGGGTGTGACATGGTTTTTGTGGTAGCCCATGCAGGTCTCATCTTCGTAAAGTGTGAAGTCGTAGTGGTACTTAGGATATGTGTAGAACTACGAGCCTGTGACCAATTGAGAAATATGATTTGATGATACATCCACTACTAGAATTGTAGGTTCTCTAGGACTCTCCAACATGATTGCTCTCATGTTATCTTTTTTCTCGACGTGATTGCTTTTGTGTTCTATCTTTCCTATGATTTGACTAAACTCTTCCCAGTTGACCTCTTCAGTATTCTTCTCGTTCATTTTCGATAAATTATTGAAAATGCCTTATGGATGGATCTAGGAAAAGTTTAAAAAAGTAAATTTATCCTTGTATTACGGAATCGAGAGTTTTTGCAGCCAAAAAAAATACCGGCGAGAAAGGAATTCAGATGACGGCATCAAGGTTACATATGTTTCTCTAATTCTACTTGAACTAGCTCCTAAGAATTTTGATTGACCTCTTCTCTTGTACTTGGCAAAAGGTTAGTTTGGAAATATTTTATAGATTTAGCCAAGACAAGTTAAGAACCTGTATTTGCTTGCGTAGCAGCTGTGCACTGCAGCTATCCATCGTGTTATGGAACAAGGAAGTTAATTGCATCTAGATGCACACTGGCATGATAGTAACTTCACGTGACTTAATCACGGAGGTATTCGAATCTCGAGTTTTACCTAGACTACATCCTATGCATCTTATTTGACCTCATACCCTTCTTGGAGATAATTCGACAATCTTTTCTGTCTTGCTTGACCCTTAACTTTTTTGAATATTGATATGGATTGCTCGACCCAGTCTTAGGCCCTTGTTACCTTTTATTTAATAGACAACTGAAATAGACAAACCTCGTAGTTATATTATATAGTATAACTAGGTTATATTGTTGGTGTGACTGGGATGTTTGGGTAGAGCGAATAAATTTTCTTATAGGCTAATTGGGTTAAGTTTCTAGGATAGACATTAGTGATTCGCGATATGGGATTGAGTGTTGAGAGTGACTGCAAGAAACAAATTAAAGGATTATATTATGGATAATATTGATTACCATTAAATAATGAGATAATGACTGTTTGAGATGCAAATAAAAAATCGAAATAATACGTTCGCAATTCATGAGGATTTAGAACATGTAAGATTTGGCGACTAGGCTGACTAGACCCTAAGGATAGGTATTGAACGTATAATTTCAAGGAGAAGTTGTAGAGGAGGATTGAAGGTAGTTAATATAAAGAGCTTGTGGTTGATAGTGTCACGACCCGGACTCTCTGGTGCACAGATCAACCATCATCCCGAGTGTTGACTCTCTGGTTGTGTAAAACGATAATCAAAGGTTTAGCAGTTCACTACACGCACCAGTTCTATGACACGACTCAAGCAAGGTACTGGTGAGAACAACTCCAAATGTGAAACACAAGGCCAAACATGAACACGGCTATATGCAATAAAAATAACTCCACAGAAAATAACACGAAAAAACATGTCCATAAATAATCCAAAGACTGGAAACTGAAATGAAATGCATGTAAATAAAACTGTAGAGGGAGGCAAGGTATACTTGCCTTAGGTTCTGAGCTGCTGGTAAGGTTCTGATGCAAATCTCGAGTCCCAATAACCTATTTTATAAGTTTACAATGTTAATATGTAATTGGATTTAAAAAGCAATCTACTTAACATTAAACTTCTGGTCCATTGTTTAACCACCTGGTATAGGTTCCATAGATTAAGGTCTGAACTTCTAAAAAAATTGTAGGACAGAACAAATCATCTCTTGGACTGAAATAAATGCTATCTGGACTGATACTTCATGATGTGAACTGATGTGTACATAAGAGGTTAAGTCGACAGAACAGGATATAGGGGCTCGAAAATATACATATATGTATGGACTGGTCAATATAGGTTCACAATAAAAGAGGGATTGACTACTATTCAAAAGGGGACTTCAAAAGGCTGAATTATAATGTAAATCCCCACTGACCACATTTTAGGTACTAGATGCATGAATGTATCTCAAGTTGACTGCTGCATTGCTATTGGCACAGGATTCCTATAATCCTCTTGCCATGGGCTATTAAATACCCCTGTACATTCAAGAAGCTACATGACTGCTTGCTACACCAACAGGGAAATGGTTCAAAGGCAAATTGTTAATATAGGCCTAATTTTAGTCTAGAACTGAGAACTTTGGTTATCCCTAAAAAGTCAATTAAATACAGAAAATACTTATGATACTGGTCATAGCAGAGGATATGACATCGTGGTGGTATACTATCAGCATATTAAAATAGAATCAGTCTTTAAGTCTCTAATACAATTGAGACCCATGCCCTATCCACAAATACACATTCCAAGTCACAGGTTGCAAAGGCAGAACACATATTTTGATCTACAAACACTACTGTGGAAGCATAAATTTGGCATAACAACTAAGGATTATGGGCAAGATACTCGTAGATACAGAGGGGTATACTACTACTATACCTGATTATTTATTGGTGCCCAGGCCTAATGCCTGTATGCTATTATCCAATGTTCCATAACTACGCACCTAATCTTTAATCTCCTAAACAACACCTGAGTTCAGTAAGCTACACTCGACTGGAATTATCCTCAAATTGACTGTACAGGCTTCTCAGTTCCCTGTTATCAGATCTACAGACCCTCTCTGCATCCTAATGCAAAATACACTGATACATGGTATATAGCCTAATATATTCATGTCTAACTGATACAGGATATACAACTATTATATCAGTACAAACTAATACAGTAGTTTACCTTCATTCACATAGCATAATCCAGTATTTCTTAAGGTACACTCATGACCTGTCATTGGTACTCTACAGTCATTATCCTATAACCAAATGTTAGGCTTGTACAGATGCTATCTAAAATAAACTTACTCTATCCTGTTTTGCTCGAGCTGCCTATGGCTGTCAGGATATGGGAACATGGTATCCTTAGTTCAACTGCTATTATCACCCAATGGGGTGTCATCTGATACTACCAGCATCCCCTGCTCCTAGTGTATACCTATGGTATTAATTTCTCTGTAGGAACTTGGTAGGCTCCATACAGGATACTCTATTAGACACCCATCCTAGTCTAATAATTTCTCTTCATACAACCCAAAGTCTTACCATACCTCTATATCCTGATTTAGCCTAGAAGTTTAAGGGTAAACATTGACTGCAATTTAGGGGTTCAAGCTTACATAACTTGTATTAGAATAAAGTAAATATAGAACAAAGGAGGGTTTAACATGTATGCAATGGATATAATAAAATGTAGGGAACAACAAATGACTAACCTATATGCGGTGAACCAATAGGCTCTGTAGGACATCAATACAGGTACTGCTCTATGAGCAGTTCATCAAGGAAATGGCTAAAAGCCATGGGGGTCTAAACAGTATAGGAAACGAGGCAATTAACTAAAAAGACTCGACTGAATCCCTTGAGCAGTTGGGGCATGCAGTGAACCAATAGTAATAGGGAAATCAAATGGTGATACAGTGGACAATCAATGCAGTTGTTACACTCTAAAAGGGAAACTGGACTCAAGGTTAAATCAACCCGAGCCACAACTCTCCTCATGGCAGAACATCAAGGGAAGAGAACAATAATCATACAGGAAAACACATCATGGATGTCATCCTATCTAAGGAGTGCCCTGGTACTCATGACTATGTCTCTTCAATCTACTACTATACCTCAGTATGCTTGGTAACTGTATCTAGGACTGACACCATTGCTAGGTCCCAGGGTGCTCAGGTGATACACCTACACTCCAGGCCAGGTACTCACAAGTTAAGTCTATTGCCAAGCCATGTACTCACAAGTACACAGGTTAAAGCCTATTGCCAAGCCATGTACCCTTAAATCCTTGGTCCCATGGCAATATCTACATGGTTTCTACCTCTGTACTGCGTCTATCCCTTAGGCTTTTCTAGGAATTTTATCAAACACAAATCAATCCAGACCCAAACTGGCTAAAGACAAAAATTTACAAGCATCTAGATGGTAGGTGATTACCTCTTGATATGGTTGACAGGTTTGGATGGCCTCTCGATTGAATTGGAGCCCCTGCTGTTCTTTCCAGGTTTCCTTCGAGAGGGAGGTGAAGTAGTCGGCTAGGGTTTGGAAATTCAGGAATTAGTCGAGCCCTTGTATCTTTTATACAAGGAAAAAGGATAGGATCGATTAGGAGTTTGAATCACAGAAGGATGAGCAAGAGGAAAATTTGAATCCTTATTTGATTCCCTACGGTTATCCAAGCTGTTGGGAAATTTGAATTATTGACAAATTGTACCCAGGTCCTTGTCAGTTCTTTTATTACCCATTTGGCCCTCCATAGGTATTTTAGGTAAAATACTATATATATCATAACAAATATATTTTGGATAATAAAATAATGGTATCTAATTTTTAAAAAAAATAGAAGGAAAAATTAGGTCAAGAGGTTGACAACTCTACCCCCCTTAAACAAATTTCGTCCTCGAAATTTAATGAACCGTGAGCTATTAGAAGGAATAGTCTAACTCAACTGCTATATAAGATATTCAACAATTCAAAGTTAAATATAGGTCTGTCTATACTACTCCCAATATCTACTGAAAGTTTTTGTCGGCTGCTCCCTGTGGTGTTGTTGTATCCACCGTGTTCATGGCATGGGCCTGTCCTCCCTGTACGGCTGGTAGTGGTGGTGCAGTCGCATTCTTCTTTGGGCAATCTTGAGATAGATGCTGGTTGGATCCATAAGTATAGCACAACCTTAACCATCTTCGACAGTCTTCCTGGACGTGGCCTCTCTTCTTGCAATACTGGCAGGTGGGTACGTCTTGGACTTATTGTAGGGCTGCTCGTGGTTGCGGTTGATGCTGCTGTGTTGAGGTCTTCTCTGGAATGTTGGGACGTTTTGTCGGTGCTGATTGGTCGCTGCCTCCTCCGAATGCGTCTCGATTCCTCTTCGGCTTGTGACTCAGCTTTTCTTCTTCAGCTTGGACGACCTCTAGAATCTCCTCGTAAGTGGCGGCTCGACTGGTGGCGATAGCTAGACGAATATCGTGAGATAGTCCCTTCCTGAATCGTCGTACCTTATCTTCAGGGGTGCTGACCAAGTTCTCTGCGAAGCGGCTGAGACGAGAAAACTCTGATGTATACTCGTCGACGGTGTGGTTGCCCTGTTCTAGGTGCTCGAACTGGCTCACCAACGCCTCTCGCACTACGTATGGGTTGAACTTCTTCTTGAACGGTCGCTTGAATTTCTTCCAAGTTACGTCTAGAGCAGAAAATCAGGGTTTGCCTTGGTACCACGTCCGTGCGATGTCGAAAAGCTGTCCACTAGCTGACTCGATCTTCAGGTCTTCTGGGACTCAGGCCATCTTCAGGTATCATTCAACGTTCTCCAACCACTCGTCAGCGTAGAGAATTCCCTCTGTCCCATAAAACTCCCTGGGCCGGAGGTCCATGAAGTTCTTGGAAGTTCTAGGGAGCTGTCACGGAGCATCTTTAATCTGAAGAGCCTCCCTCAAAGTGTCGTAAAATATGTTGGCTTGTTGCTGGAAGATCCCGCAGAGTGTGACATTATCCAGTGTCGGTGGCGGGGGCAGAATAGGTGCTGGATACATCGTCGGGCCTGGATACATCACCGGTGGTGGGTGCATGGCAAATACTGGATACATCGCTGGTGCTGGGTGCATGGCTGGTACTGGACGTGGAACCCCTGGCGGTAGGACAGATGCTGGTGGTAGAACGGGTGCTGGTGGTGGAGTCTGCGGAGGAAACTGCGAGGGTGGTGGAATGTCGTCTCTGCGAAATCTCGAGAGCTATGGCTGATTGCCCGTATGTGTGAGCTGGCCTCCTTGTGTCGGTGGGGTCATGTACATGAAAAGGCCTCCGACAGTCGGTGTAGTGTTCAAGGGTGCGTTGTTCCTGTCTTGAGAGTCGATCTTAACTGTGACAACAGAAAACACTTTAGCCGTTGAAGAAATTTCAACCAGGATACAAGTCAATAATTCAATGAAATTAAGGATTAGAGACCAATAATGAGTCAAGACACGTGGATGAGCTCCTATGGGTCTAATCCTATTTGGACGCTCACGACGGTACAATGACGTGACCAAAGTGACTAACGTTGACCTGCATGGGCTGCCAAAAAACTTGTCACGACCCGTATCCACTTTTCGGATACAAGACGTGTCCAAGCCCAGCCTACGCCGTAGTGTCGGCGGTAGTACGCTGTCTAATATACACATATCACGACAATTTAGAATCTCATGGTAATCTATATCTCATCCACAGTATAATCGAGTCACAACCAAGATCAATGAATAAGACATGAAACTGAATAATAATAAATACAACTGAATGTTTTCAAGAATCAATGTCACGTCCGGTGGACACAAATCCACTAGCAATAGATGAAAAATAGAGAAATACATGAAATAACTAACTGAGTACAAACTGCTAATCAAGGCGACCTCAACTGCAAGCACTGCGGTCTGATGGTGACTCAAACCTCTCGTCTGCTCCTGACTCAAACTCGGCTAACCTGAAGAGATCATCAGGTCCTCAGAGGACATAGCAAGATACATAATATACATGCCTATCTAACAGTTTCATCATGCACAAGAAAATAAACAAGAAAACAGGAACACGACAAATGACTACGAACACGAACACTAGAACAACTACGTATAAATGAACTGTCGAGTAAACAGTGAACACGAGATCAATGGAAGAACCAAACCCTCATTCCGAGTGTGGACTCACGGGTTTGAACTAAGCACTAACCCTCGTCCCGAGTGTGGACTCTCTGGTTAGCTCACGGCAAAACACCCTCGTCCCGTGTGTGGACTCTCTGGTGCAATTGGTCAACCCTCGTCCCGAGTGTGGACTCTCTGGTGCCAATGAACACGAAAAACACCCTCGTCTCGTGTGTGGACTCTCTGGTGCACTGATCAACCCTCGTCCCGAGTGTGGACTCTCTGGTGCACTGATCAACCCTCGTCCCGAGTGTGGACTCTCTAGTTGTGTAAAACGATAATCAAAGGTTTCGCAGTTCACTACACGCACTAGTTCTATGACACGACTTAAGGTAATGGTGAGAACAACTCCAAATGTAAAACACAAGGCCAAACATGAACACGGCTATATGCAATAAAAACAACTCCACAAAAAATAACACGAAAAGCACATGTCCATAAGTAATCCAAAGACTGGAAACTGAAATAAAATGCATGTAAATAAAACTGTAGAGGGAGGCAAGGTATACTTGCCTTAGGTCTTGAGCTGCTGGTAAGGTTTTGATGCAAATCTCGAGTCCCAATAACCTATTTTATAAGTTTGCAATGTTAATATGTAATTGGATTTAAAAAGCAATCTACTTAACATTAAACTTCTGGTCCATTGTTTAACCACCTGGTATAGGTTCTATAGATTAAGGTCTGGACTTCTAAAGAAATTGTAGGACAAAACAAATCATCTCTT
This sequence comes from Iris pallida, assembly GCA_029216955.1. Classification (NCBI taxonomy): domain Eukaryota; kingdom Viridiplantae; phylum Streptophyta; class Magnoliopsida; order Asparagales; family Iridaceae; genus Iris; species Iris pallida. Next base: position 30,777 of record JANAVB010015191.1, on the reverse strand, counting down.
GGACTGAAACAAATGCTATCTGGACTGATACTTCATGATGTGAACTGATGTGTACATAAGAGGTTAAGTCTACAGAAAAGGATATAGGGGCTCGAAAATATACATATATATATGGACTGGTCAATATAGGTTCACCATGAAAGAGGGATTGGCTACTATTCAAAAGGGGACTTCAAAAGGCTGAATCATAATGTAAATCCCCACTGACCACATTTTAGGTACTAGATGCATGAATGTATCTCAAGTTGACTGCTGCATTGCTATTGGCACAGGATTTCTGTAATCCTCCTTGCCATGGGCTATTAAATACCCTTGTACATTCAAGAAGCTACATGACTACTTGCTACACCAACAGGGAAATGGTTCAAAGGTAAATTGTTAATATAGGCCTAATTTTAGTCCAGAACTGAGAACTTTGGTTATCCCTAACAAGTCAATTAGACACAAAAAAATACTCATGATACTGGTCATATCAGAGGATATGACATCGTGGTGGTATACTATCAGCATATTAAAATAGAATCAGTCTTTAAGTCTCTAATACAATTGAGACCCATGCCCTATCCACAAATACACATTCCAAGTCACAGGTTGCAAAGGCAGAACACATATTTTGATCTACAAATACTACTGTAGAAGCATAAGTTTGGCATAACAAATAAGGATTATGGGCAAGATACTCGTAGATACAGAGGGGTATGCCACTACTATACCTGGTTATTTATTGTGCCCAGGCCTAATGACTGTATGCTATTATCCAATGTTCCACAATTACTT